>JAMYXO010008155.1:0-2500 GCA_033310375.1 Conus canariensis
TGCTGTGAGAAAGGCAGAATTATTCTGTCGGACATTGAAACTTCGGAAGTGGCAGGACGGTGTTGCAATGGGTTTGCTCCTCTCTCTGTTTTTCCACGGACTATTATTACAAAGATGTGGTGACGTTGAACTGAATCCCGGACCTACCCTCAGCACCAAGGCGGACAAGGCAGACAAGGCGGATACTCTTCGACAAACTAGGCTGAAAAGTGCCAGCGAAGCATCAGCCGCCTCCAACCCCTCCCCTAGTCGGACCTGTGCTGAACCAACTTTGAAAGACTTGATGTCGTGTATGCGAGATCTGACCAGGAAGTTCGATGGATTAAAAACGGACTTTGATGGAATGAAAGAGGACATGAAAGAACTGAAAGGTACGTGTGCAGGTCTGCGTGAGGATGTGTCGTCCTTAAGACATGAAGTGTCTGAACTTAAACGAGAAAATGAAAGGTTAAAAGAACAAAATGACAAACTGAGTGAGAAGGTCCTACAGTTGGAACTGAAGAATGATGATTTAGAAGGTCGGTCCAAGAGGAATAATGTAATAATTCATGGCATACCTAGAAAGGAAAATGAGACTAAGCAGGACTGTGAGGGGCTGGTTCAGGATCTGATCACTGACCAACTCGAGCTGGCCAGTGACATTCAGTTCGACAGGCTTCACCGGCTGAACAGAAAACCTGACTCCCCCATCATCGGCTGTTGTACCTTCTACAAGGACAAAGAGCGACTACTGGGTGCTAGACGCAAGTTGCAGGGATCACGTGTATACATTAGTGAGGACTTTACCCAGCGTGTCAGGGAGATCAGGAAAAAACTCGTTCCTCATCTGAAGGCTGCAAAAAATGCCAATAAAAGGGTCTCTATGGTTTTTGACCATCTGATAATTGATGGTCAAAAGTACTACCTGGATCAGGCAGACAAACTTCAGCATGTCACTTAGGGACACGGCCGGCCTCATCATGAATATGTTAATTCATTGAAAATACCAAAATTTAATATTCATGAAATTGTGAACGAAAGAGAGGGAACGCAAGTTGGTCTGACACCGGCAGTGTGTGCATCGTCTGAGAAGAGCCCACGTGCAGGTCGAGCACTGGCAGGTAACACAGAGGTGTCGGTGGCAGGCGCTTGTGACAGTGTTCACACGGGTAATGCTGGCATCACTAAACACGTGATAGGAACACAGGCAGATGAAATGAGTTCGTTTGATAAAGTTGACAATGGGTCCACAGTTCGTGATGAAACAGATCTTCGTTCTAATAATTCTTCTATGGCCGCTTTGTCTAGCAGAGTAAATGTTTCTTTAATGAATGACAACTCTTCGTCTGTCTGTTCACATGTTTGTGCAGTAACGTCTGCAAGCAATTCTGACTGTGTTTATAACTATTGTGAAAGTAAGAAAGGTCAAGATCGTGTGAGAGGTCATGACAACGTAAACAGTCCATGTATGAATGGTAAACCCGTTATGTTTTTACACTGGAACGTTTGTGGTTTGCTTCCCAAGATTGCTGACGAAGATTTTGTGTCATATACTGTTTCTTTCGATTTTATTTGTTTTGTGGAGACATTTGTGGTTGATTTTCAATCTAGTGTGTATAGCAATTATAAAGTGTTCTGTAGACCAGCTACTCGTTTTACAAAACGAGGGAGGCGCTCTGGTGGGGTTATATGTCTGGTCAAAAAGGAATGTTTGCCATATATTCAAGAGGTATATACTGATCATAAAAACGTCATTATGTTTCTTATTCATAAGAGTCTTTTTGGCTTATCAAAGGATATTTTGTATGTTTGTGCGTATGTGCCACCAGAGAATTCGCCATATTATTCGTTTTGCGATATTGAAAATGGCATTACTGATCTAGAAGCCTGTATTGCTGATGCTCTACTAGTTCTGCCCGACGTGTTTTTACTTCTCCCTGGAGATCTAAATAGTAGAACATCTGATGTTCCACAAGACTTGAATGCACATGAAATTGTCAATAATTTTCAATTAAGCTACAGACCTGAGATGAGTGACAGAAACTCTGAAGATAAATGCTTAAACAGATATGGTAAGTTGTTGTTGAATATGTGTACATCACTGGGTCTATGTATTTTAAAACGGTGTATGTAATGGTGACTGTCAAGGTCATTTCACATACATATCAGAAACTGGAAGTAGTGTGAATGATTATTTCATAGCATCCTGTGATCTGTTTGCTGTCATCCATCTGTTTTGTAAACTTTATGTAGCTGAACGAACTGATTCTGACCATTTACCGTTGGAATTTAGCATTGGTTCTCTTCAGAACAATAGAAATGAGACATGTGAAATAAAAAAAGTTCAGTTTATTGAAAAATTCCAGTGGCAAGATAAACATGCTGATTTATTTAATGAGCAAATGAATAGCAAAGATACACTGTCGTTGTTTGGACGGGCTATTGCTCTCATTGACGAGGATGTTAATGCTGCCCTTGATGCTTTTAATGAATGTATTATAAAACAAGCTGAATGCATGAA
>JAMYXO010008155.1:10000-11187 GCA_033310375.1 Conus canariensis
TATGAACTTGCATGCGTGGGGTTTCTAATAGTACTGGCACTACCACCACCTATTCGTAGCATACTGGATTGAACTTTGAGGGAAGGCTATTCCAGTGGGCATCCACTCTCAGGCTTTGGCGTACAGTCTCAGCCACCGGCTACAGGAGGATTCGTTTCAGACCAATCCTAGACAAGTCACTGGGGGCAAAAAGTCGCTTTCTGGAAAATCGGGGGTTGCGCGGAGGCAGAGCAGGGGAGGCGTTTGCCACCCCCCATTCCCCCTCCCCGACCCCCCTCAATCCCGGGCTCCTACACCAGTGATGATTGATCTCTGTTCAATGCCGCCAAAATGAATCTGCCTTTTATAAGAGGCTGGCGCCATGTTGTGCGAAACTTGTGCAGACCGGTTTCCGAAGGGAGGTAACCCCACTTCGTACTGCAGCAATCTTAGTGGCTTCGCTGAGGAAAACTTAATGAACAAATACGTACTAAAAGATAGACAAGAGCGTACGATCGATTTTCCGCAGTATAAGTATGACTTTGCCAATATTTGTTTGAATGAAAAGAAGGCGTGTTTGTTTAAATGAAAAGGGAAGGGGTGCGAATGTGCCAACATGATGGGCGTCACAGAGCAAATATTCAGAGAGAGAGAGAGAGAGAGAGGAGAGAGTCGGTGTGTGTTGTGTGTGGTGTGTGTGTGTGTTGTGTGTGTGTGTGTGTGTGTGTGTGTGTGTGCGTGCGTGCGTCCGTGCGTGTGTGTGTGTGTGTGTGTGTGTGTGTGTGTGTGTGCTCAAGAGACGTTTTCAGCAAAGCAACAAAAGGACCCCTGTGTGTTATTCATGTTGGGTTTGTAAACTTTGTTCGCTGAAACTTAATTCATTTTTAAGTGAAATTGAACCCCCCCCCCCCTCCCGTATCAAAATGCATGCATAGTTGCGCGCGGGTGTGTGTGTGTGTGTGTGTGTGTGTGTGTGTGTGTGTGTAAACTGAACGACTATTTCACAGGAATAGAATGAGTACGTAGTGCGTGCGCTTGCGCACTATTGTGCTCTCTCTCTCTCTCTCTCTCTCTGTCTGTCCATCTCTCTTTCTCTCTCTCTCTCTGTCTCTGTCAGTGTGTGTGTGTGTGTGTGTGTGTGTGTGTGTGTGTGTGTGTGTGTGTGTGTAGCAGAAGGGGTGAAAAAGGAGAGGCGGGAGGGGGGAAGG
>JAMYXO010008156.1:0-11186 GCA_033310375.1 Conus canariensis
TTTTTCCCGCTCTCCCCCTCCTCTCTCCTCTTAGCTTATCTCTTGTCTGCTGTCTCTCTCTCTCTTTCTTTCCCCCTTTCCTCTCTCCTCTTCCTCTCTCTCTCTCTCTCCCCCCTTTTTGCTTATCCCTGTCTGCCTGTCTGTCTCTCCTCCCTTTTTTTTCCCTTTTCCCCGTCTCTCTCTCCCTCTCTTCTCTCCTTTTCTCTCTCCCCCCCCCTTCCCCCCCCCCTCCTCTCCACGGCGCTTTGCACGTCTCGACGATTAAAAGAGGGTTTTGTTATTGAACACCTCCGCACATTTTGGTGTAGTGTTATTTTTTTTTTTTTTAAGGGGGGCAATGTGGGGAATGCTTTTTGGTTAAAAAAATGCGATCCCCTCTCTCCTCTCCCTCTCTCTTCTCCCCTCTCTCTCTTCCTCCCCCTTCCCTCCCCTTTTTGCACACGAACGACAATCGTAAACTGGGTTTTTTATAAAGCTTAACGTTAAAGAGAGAATTTGGGTTCCAGAACCCTTTTTGGGGCGTCCTTGGGCTTTTCAGGGAGATATGGCCGAACGGTGTAAGTTTTCTTTTGGGTTTTTTTTTTGGGGCCTCGGTGGTTGGTAAAGTTCCAGGGGCTTTCAAAGCAAAGGTTTGACCTATCCCTAAAGGTCTTGATGTGACCATTAAGTTACCCCCCCATAAAAGGGGTTTTGGGCCCTTATGAATAACTTTCGCGCCTGTTTTTTCGTTCTGTTCTGTCCTTTTTGCTCTGTTTGCCCCTTGGCATCGTCTTTGCCGCCTGCGCGTCGTGGGGTCCCTCTCCTCCCTCCCCTCCTCTCTCCCATGCTCATTTTCTCTACTTTGTCGTCGCTGCGGTTCTCTCTCTCCTCTTTCTCTCCTCTTGCAATCCCCCCCTCCCTCTTTCCCCTTTTACTTTCTCTGCCTCCCCCCACCCTCCCCCCCCGCCGTCTTTTTCTCTGTCCTCTGCCCTGTCTGTCATCTCTCTCTCTCTCTCTCTCTCCCCCGCTCTCTCTCTCTCCCTCTCTTTCTTCCCCCTCCCCTCCCCGGGGCTCCCTCTCTCCCCCTCCCTCCCTCCTCTCCCCCTTTCCTTTTTGCATCACAAACAAAAATCGGGAAGGGGGGATTTTTATAAAGCCTTTAACGTAAAAAAAGAAAAAATTGTTCCTCGACCCCCGGTTTTGCTTGCTTTTAAAGGCTTTTTTCGGCATGATTCGTGCACGAAGGGGGAAATGGTTCTGGGGGGGGTTTTCTCTTTGTGTCCTTGGGTTGGGTAAAGCTTCCGGGGGTTTTCGAAGCAGTGAGGATTGACTCTATCCCTAAAGGGGTCTTGTCATGTGACCAAAATGTTCCCCCCACAAAGGGGTTTTGGCTTATGAAAACTTCTTTTCGCCTGTTCTGTTTTTTTCTTTTGGGGCGCGGGGCCGGTTTTTTCTCGTTTGGGGCGGCGGAGCTGCTGCTGTCTCTCCCCCCTCCTCCTCTGCTCACCTTCAAAGGGCGTCGGGCTGCTCTCCTTTTTTCCTCTCTCTCTGAAAATCTCCCCCCCCCTCTCTGTCCTTCTTACTTCTCGGCCCCCTCCCACCCCCCCCTCCGTCCGTCTGTTTCCGTCCGGGGCGTCGCTGTCTCCTCCCTCTCTTCCCTTCTCTCCTGTCTCTCCTCTCCCCCCCCTTTCTCCCCCCTTTCCCTCCCTCTCCCCTCTCTCTCCTCTCTCTCCCCCCTCTCTCTCTCTCTCTCTCTCTCTCTCTCTCGAGGCTTCGCCAAACATTTTTCCACTCCCCCCCCCCTTCCCTCCCCCCCCCCTCTCTCTCCTCTTCTCCCCCTCTCTTCTCTTCTCTCTCCTCTCTTACTCCTTTCTGCTTTTCGACAGAGCCCGTGGGGGGTGTTACCCGTTACCCGTGGGGGGGGAAAGCCACAAAATTTAAAACGGGGGGGGGGGGCCATGTCATGGAAAACCTGCGGGCGGGCGAGGACCCAACCAAACCGGGGGCGCGACGCGGGCCCGGCCCCGGGGGGGACGAAAGGGGACCCGGCGGACGGGCCGGACGGGGGGGTTTCTCAGGAAAGCGGTCGATGGCCGCACGCGCAGTGGGGCCCCAATAGAAAACATTCACGCCTTTTTTTCGGGAACCCCATTCCCCCCTCCTCCCCCTTCCCCCCCCCCCCCTCGCCTCCCCCCCCCCGCTTTCCTCTTCTCCCCCCCCCCCACCTTTCCCCCATTTCTGATTGATAAAATCTTTCTGCAATCCTTCTAAATTAACAGTTTTCGGGGTTGTTTTTGGGGGTTCGGGGTTTGGTTTTTTTTCCTCCCCCTGCGTTTTCCCTGCCTTCACGCCCCTTTTTAAAAATGATTTTTTGACTCTTGTTAAAAGGGTTGGGTTTTGGGTTTTTTTTTACTTCTTCTACGTACTGAATTTCTGCCTTTGATTTTG
This sequence comes from Conus canariensis, assembly GCA_033310375.1. Lineage (NCBI taxonomy): Eukaryota > Metazoa > Mollusca > Gastropoda > Neogastropoda > Conidae > Conus > Conus canariensis. Next base: position 2,428 of record JAMYXO010008156.1, read on the forward strand.
CGGATGTGGTTGCGGGGTACACACCTTTTAAAAAATCGGGGTAAATTTCCCCTTTTCCCATCCCCCTCCTTACTTTATAAAAAGGGGCAGGAAAAAAACAAATATAAAATTTTTATATATATATTATAATAAGGGGGGTGTGTGTGTGTGGTTTGTTGGGGGTGTGTGACAAAAGTGAGGGTGGGGGTGAGGGGAGAGGAGAGGAGAGAGAGTTGTGTGTGTGGTGTGTTGTTTTAAGGAAAAGAAAAAAAAAAACCTGAAATTTTAAACGCGAGTTTTTAAAACCCACCCGAAATTAAAAGTGTGAATCTAATTCCCGCTTTGTTTTTTTTTTAGAGGGTTTGGGGTTCTTTACGAAGGAAGTAATCAATTAAACCCCTTTTTGTCAACAAAGAACCTTTTCCGTATTGATTTTTCCCCCACAAACAAAGCTACGGTTGTTTCTTTGACGATTTTTTTTTTCCCGTTTTTTTAAAGAATTAAACTCTACCCATTCTTTTCTCCCCCGGATTTTTTTTTTAAAAGGGTTTGGGAAAGTAAAAACAATAAGACAAAACTTTAATATGTTTAATTTTACATGTTATATAAAGATTTCTCATTATTTGATTATCATTATTTTATTTATAAACGATTTCAAACAGTTTTTCGAAGAAAAAAAATACCTAACCTCGCTTCTCTCTCTCTCTCTCTCCTCTCTCTTCCCCCCTCCAACCAAGGTCTCTCTCTTCTTCTCCTCCCCTGCTTCCTTTCTTGATTGTTATATGGAAAATTTTGAAAAATGGTTGTTGGTTATTTTCATTTCCTTGAAAAAGTGTGGTGGTGTGTGGTGTGGGGTGTGTGTGGGTGTGTTTTTTCAGTTAATGAATTTTCACGTAGAAGACACTTTGAACCCTCTGCATGATCGCAATTTGACTGTGAATACTTGCTAGTCTCAGTATTTAGTAGTGTGGGGTTGGGGGTGGGGTGTGGAGAGGACCCTGTTCCCGCAGGGAATTCGCGGCCGGGCGCCATTGAACTTTTGGGGGTGCGTGCGCGCGCTTGCCATCGGAAAAGTATTTCAGTTTTGTTCCTCTCGTTGGGTTTTGCGTCGTCTCTCTCCTCTCTCCCTCTTTTCTCCCCTCTCTCTCTCCTCTCCCCCCTTTTTCCTCCCACCAATAAGTATTAGTCGTTGTTCCCTGATCAAACCCCTGAGTGACAAAGCAGGAACGGGCCGGGTTCGTACCTGGCATACAAACTCCCAAAACCGGGATCTTTACTGAACGAATAAAAGAAAATATGCCAGAGTTACCGGGCTCAGTTGCAGGCTACAAAGGGAACCGAGACCGGCTATTTTACGATGAATAAAATGAAACATCCAAGTACCGGGGTCTCTCATGTAAAAATGCGTTATGTGACGTGTCTCTTTTGGGGCAAGGGGACCCTTTAAAACATGTTTTCCCTTTTTTCTCTGCACGGGGAGGGTTTTTTATTACCTGTCGCGCAAACGTTCTTGTCGATGTAGTATGTAACACTTGTGGGCAAGATTTCATTTTCCAACACTTTTGTTTATGCCTGTGGGAATAAAACTTTTCCTTTGCTAGTCTGATATGGCTGCGCACCTATGGCTGCGCACAAAAAAAGCGGGAAAACCAGCTTAAGGGTCGAGTAAAGGCGCAGTTCGATTTTTTGAGAATTTTGGGGGGGGGCTGAAGGGGTTACCCGTTCATTGGCCATCAAGTACAAGCCGGTGGTTTTAAGAGATAGACTGAAAAACAAAGGAATGGGAAAATGGGGTTTTGGGGCTGGCGCAAAGATGGGTCACGGGGGGTGCAAAGGGCCCAAATGTTTGTCAACTAAAGGGGGAAAGTTGTATTGAAGATGTTGTGATTTAAAACGGGGAAATCCCCCCCTCCCCCCCCCCCCCCCAAAAACAATTTTAAATAAATTTGGGGGGAGTTGTTCTTTTTATCTTATCGTTTAAAATTTAAAAACGGCTCAAATTTTTTGGGAGCCCAAAAGTTTTACCGGTTTAATTATGTTTTACTGGTTTTAATTTAAAGGGTTTTTTCTGGGTTAAAATTAAGGGTTTAGGCCAAAACAAGCTGGGCGTGTGGGCCCTTTTTTTTCCCCTCCACGTAAAATAACCCGGGGAAATGAAAAGGGATCAAGGCCCCAGCGAAGAAATTTTTTCCGTGTGCCGAAATAAAAAAAGATCGCCCCCGGCCCGACCCCGAAACTGCCGACACAAAACCCCCGTTTGCGCCACTCCATTTCAGGGCTTTTCCAGGGGGGCCCCCCATCTAACCCCGGGGGGCAGACAGCGAATAGGGGGGTCGGGGTGCAGGGCAGGGACACAAGACTGATTAAGAAGGGGGCCCGGATTTTATCAGGGGGGGGAAAAAAGGGGGGGGGGGGGGAACGGAAGGCAGGGGGGGGGGGGGAGGGGGGTTGTTTTGCCTCCCCCTGAACATCTCCCCGTTTTGTATCCGTTGACCTTGTATGGGGTGGGCCCTCTCGCTTTTTTTTCTCCTCATTTTGGTTGTTTTAATTATTATTACGGAACGTTTTTTTGGGGGGTTTTTTCGAGGGTGTCTTGTTTTGGGCTTTTTTTTTTTTCTTTTTCTTTTTTTTTTTCTTTTTTTGTTGTTTTTGTCCTGTTATGGTTGTAAAAAGGCCACGGGAAAATTTTCGGGGGGGGGGGGGGGGGGAGGGGGTTTTTTTTCCACTGCGTATTTTTTTTTCACGTTGTTTTCTTTGGCGCTTTTCTCCTTTATTCATAACGCCCAGGATGAAAATAATGGCGGTACATGATTTGAAAAATAAACTTTTAAGAAGATTTATGCTCCCCAGAACGAAAAAACAAAACAAATTACAAGACGAAACACGGGGGGCGTTTCGCCCCATTGGCTTTTTCTGGCAAACAAAACAACAGTCAAACAATGAAAACGAAGAAGAACAATCACTTATCCGCCAAAACGGGGGCAAAGAGGGGTGTGTAATCAGACAGAACGAGTTCTTGATGAAACTCAAGCCCCGTAGGTGAATTTTTTTGTGGTGTGGGAAATTGGGGGGGTGTTCAAACTGACAGATGATAGGTTTTTAAATTTGTTTGTTGTTATCTCTGTCTCTGGATTTTTGATGTTGATGGTGCGTACTGCGGGGTTGGCTGAAAATTCGTCAACTTTTTGGGTTGGGAGGTCTGGAGCTGAGTTAGGTTCCCACTACGACTTTGAAAAGAACAAAAAGGAGCAGTGAAGAAAAAATGAAGAAGAAAAGAATGAATGAAGAAAGAAGAATGAAACCAGTTCAAGATGAAAAAGTGCTTGAAAATCAAAAATTTTTGGGTTTATCGTGGGGAAGGTGGTTTTTGGGGGTGGTGGTGTGGAGTGTGGTGGTTGGGGGTGGTGGAGAGAGAGAGAGGAGAGAGAGAGAGGAGAGAGGGGGTGTTTTGGTTGCTGTTCGTTTTTGTGTTTCCGGAATCGTCTTGCACTTAAACCTTCTCAGCTGGGCCCCGGAGTAAGAGCAACGGCCAACGATTTCTTTTTTTATGTGAGAACGAGACCATAAAACCAGCAGGTAAAACATTGGTAAAGTTCTTTCCCCGGGGGGAACCCCCAGGCCCGGCGGATATGCCGTTAGTGTCAAACACTGGGGGTCCGACTCTTAGATAGGTCGTGTTAGCACTGCCGGAAAAAAAAAAAGATCCAACCCGACAAACACAAGGCGCACCACTGCTTTCACCAAAAATACCCAAAAGCAACGCAAAAAAGACCCCCAAAACCCGAGAGAGAGAAGGGGAGAGAGAGAGAGAAGAGAGAGAGAGAGAGAGAGAGGGGAGAGAGAGAGGGGGAGACTGCCCGACCACATAAATCTCTGGGGTTCCCGGGCCTTTGGCACCAGCCCCATGCCCCCTTAATTGGGTTTTTCCCCGGGGGTTCGGCCACGAAAAAAGGTCCGCCGTGGCTTTTTATCACATCGCAACGGATGCCAGAGACCGGGGGGGTTTTTCCGGGTAGGGAGGGGGGGGAGGGGGGAGGGGGGGGGAGAGAGAAACAGTTGCCTGTCTCGGGGTTTTTACCCACCAGCTTTGGGGCCCTTTCCCTTTTCCTCACACACTCACGCTGCAACCTTTTTTTTCCCCGCCCTACCCCCATACCCTTGAAAAAAAAAGTAATGTAGCAAAAAAAAAGAAAAAAGGCGAAGAGAAGGTGGGGGGGGGGGGGGGGAGGGGGAGGGAGGGAGGGACTTACAGGTTTTTTTGGGGGCAAACGTTTTTGTAATTAGCGTTGGACTCGGCTTTTTCTTCTTGTTTGTTTTGATCTCTTTTCTTTTTCTTCTTTTCTTCTTTTTTCTTTTTTTTTTCTTCGCCGTTTTCTTCTTTTTTCTTTGTTTTTTTTTCGTTTTTTTTTTGTTGTTTGGGGGTTTTTTTTTAGAAAGAGCTTGCGCGGGGCTGACAACGTTGCCTTCAACATGGCGGTGATGTGTATGTGCTAAAAAGGTGCGAAAGATGACAACAAACCTACGGGCCTTAGACTGAGTTCGAAATTTCAAAATTTTAAACGGGTGACTGGGGCGGAAGTTGAAGCAAAATTTTTGGAAAGAGAGGGGGTTAGTTACCGCCAAGGACCAACAAACAGATACAGGGGCTAGACACCTAGTTACCGCCCGGACACAGACAAACAGAGTACGGACTAGACACCCATTACCGCCAAAGGGCCCAAAAGGAAGCAGAGTACAGGGCAGACACTTGTTACCCCCAAGGACACACAACAGATACAGGATAGACACTTTGTTTCCGCCAAGGGCCAGACAAAAAAGGGCTGACTAGACACTTTGTTACCTCATGGACCAAACAGCGTACGACTAAAGGTGTCTAGCCTGTTTTTGTTTGTCTTTCCTTGGGGGGTAACTAAACCCCCCCCTTTCCGATTTTAGTTCGATAGGTTTTAAAAAAGGGTGGTTTTAGGGGGGGTTTAAAAGGCTGTTTTCCCAAGGGGAGGTTTTTTGGGGGGCTTCAAAAGGTGTTACCAAAGGCCCCGGTATTTTGGGTGGCTTAAAGGCTGTTTCAAAGGGGGGTGTTTTTTGGGGCTTCAAAAGGCTGTTATCAAAGGCTAGGTGTTTTGGGTGGCTTCAAAAGGGTGTTACCCAAGGGCCCGGGATTTTGGGTGGCTTCAAAGGGGTTATCAAAGGCGGTGTTTGGGGGGCTTCAAAAGGGTTACAAAGGCTAGGTTTTTGAGTGGGTTCAAAAGGCAAAGGCCCCGGTTTATAGTTGGTTCCAAAGGCTGCTATCCAAGGTCTAATATTTGGTTGGGTTTTAAAAGGCCTTTAAAACCCTCTGGTTTAAATTTGGGGGGTTCAAAAGGTTTTTTAAAAACCATCAGTACGGCTTTGGGTTTATAAGGGTTAAACAGTCCCCTTGTATTGTTGGTTTTAACGGCTTTACAACCGCTGGATTATCCTGGCACGAAAGCTCGAAAAAATTTTAACAGCTGTCTTGTATTTTTTTTGGCCCCAGGGCCTTAACTACCGCCAGTTTTATAATGGTCCAAAGACCTTTCGAACTGCGGGCCTGTTTCATTTTCCCCTTTTTAAGCTGAAACCCCCCTTTCTTTAGCCGATTTCCCTTTTCATCAACGTTTTCCCCATTTTTTTGGAAAACTTTTGGGAAATCAACCCTCACTCCCCGATTTTTTTTTCCACTGATAATTGAAATCTGAAGAAAATTTTGTTGAAGTACATATGAAAACACAAGTATGACTGGATTTTGAACTGCGCTCTTCAGCAGCCTTTTTTCCTTTTACCCACCACCCAAACGTACTTTCTGCTCCTTCCCATTTTTCTTTTTTTTTTTTTTCTCCTTCAAGACCTGGGGACCCGCAACTGCGGTATTAAAATTTTTCCCAAAAACTCTCAACAAAGTTGCATTGTAGCCCGGTTTGGAAAAATTTTAAAAACCCTCTGGATTTTAAATCTTCAACAGGCTTTTTAAAAAATGCTGTATTATTAATACTTGCCCCAAAAGGGTCCCAAGAAACCCGGTGTTGATTTGGTTTCCAAAGGCTCGTATCAAAGGTCGGTTTTTGCTGGCTGCAAGGTTGATACGGGTAAACTGAAGTTATTGCCCGGGGAAAAACAACGAGGCGACAGGACGCCCCCGGGGGGGTGTGTATGGGGAAACAAGAGAGCGGCTTGGATTATGTCACTGAGGGGGGCCCCCGGGAAAAGGTACTTCACAAAAAGGGATCGACCGTTTTTAGGTGACCGGGGAACCCTCTGCCCTGACGTCCTTTGTCCAGTCGGAAGAATCATCGCGTTACGTTTTCAGCCTTTTGAAGGACTGTCTCGACAGACTTGAACAGCGGCCATGCGCGATTCTTTTTTGCAGGGGCCCGGCTGGCTTTCCGGGGGACCATTGTTCTTTGACCCCGGGGCCTTGGTCAGTTCCCGGTGTGACTATCATCAGAGGTGATTTTTTCCTCTCTTTTGAGTTAAGTCTGAGAAAACTTCAAAAACTCAACCCCCACCAAGTCCTTCCGATCCAGGTTTAAACCCAAAGTCCTGTCCGCAACTTTTAAAGAAATTGAAAGAAAACGTGGGGTGGGGGATGGTGGCGCATGTTAATTTTTTTTTTCAAGCGCACACGAACTGTGTTTGGCAGCCCCCGAAAAAAGGAGGCCGCAGCGTTGGCCCAAAAGGGCCCCCCCACCATCCAAACCACCCCCCTCCCCGGCCCCCCCCCCCTCCCCCCCGCCCCCCCCCCCCCCCCCCCTCCCCCCCCCCCCCCCCCCCCCCCCCCCCCCCCCCCCCCCCCCCCCCCCCCCCCCCCCCCCCCCCCCCCCCCCCCCCCCCCCCCCCCCCCCCCCCCCCCCCCCCCCCCTTCCCCCCCCCTTCTCGTCCCGGACCCCCCAATTTTTTCCGGCATATCCCTTATTTTTTAAAACCAGTCCAAATCGGGGAAATTTACGAAAGTTTTTAAGATTTCCTAAAAAGGGGAAAAAATGCAAAATTTGGGGGGTCATTTTTGAACAGGGTGACAAACACGGCAGGATACAGTCAGACGAGTGTCGGTAAATCCTTGGTGCAAAGCACATCACTTTTTGAAGCCGCATTGATAGGTTGAATTTAAAGCGCTTACGCCCTTTTCCTCCCCCCTTGCTGCCCATTCGATTGTCAAGGTGCATCTGTTGTGGTTAAATCCGTCCATAAAAAACAAAACAGACAAGACCGAGAGAAGGGGCGGGGGGCAAAACATTGTCAGTGGGGAACCTCGGAGTTTCCCCGCGAGGAATGCCCAAGAAGTTTTGTTAAATCTAAACCAAAACTTCCTTGCCTAGCAGAATCTTTACTATGCCTGCATTGGTGTGTACAGTTGCTGTGGTTGGTTTACAAAGAGAAGGAGAGAGAAGAGAGGGGAGAGAAAAAGAGGGAAGAGAGAGAGAGAAGAATCGCCCATTAAAAACATTGACCTGTATCGACGATGCTACAACCCAAAAAGTGTTGCCTTGTCCAAATGTGGTTTCATCTGCAAGTTCCTGGCTCTGGGCGTACCGCCTCCTCTTTATCTCCGTCGGCACATGCTCTCGCTCCTGCTCGTCCCCCTCGTCGCTGTGCGGGGGCAGCGGCCGCAAGCGGCGGCGGCGGACGGGCACAGCAACACCACCAGGTCACCACCACGGCCCACCACCGTGGTGCCCTCCAACGGCGCCCCCCGCCAGCTCCAGGGTGAGACGGGTGGCGCAGGCATTTTGTTTTTTTTGGGGTTCTTTGGTTTTCGGGGGTTGTTCTTGAGTAGAGTGCCGGGGCGTTTCTTGACATTCTTTTGTTTTTTTTTTTTTTGATTGCTTTTTTTTGGGTTTTAGTTTGTTGTTTGCTTTTTACAATATTCTACATACATACTTACATCACAACACACCACACACACACACAACACACACACACACACACACACACACACACACAACACCACTTTTTCCCCCAATTTCTTCACTTCAACCCTTTTTTTAATTTCAAATCTTCCCAAAGTCATTGAAAACCTGCATTGTTTTTCCTCCACACTTATTTTTTCAGATTAATTGGGGGCAATCAGGGAGATTTCATCTCTTAGGAGTCCAAGTAAAGGTTTTTTTGCACAATTCTTAGCTGCTGGGCAAAAGCTGGGTTATTGAACAGCAGAGTGACCCTCAGGGGCTGTTCGAAATCGTTGATCCCCGCACCCTTAAATGGTTCCCAAAATAGGTCAAAAATTTCCCCACATTTTTTACTGTTTGCTTTAATGCTTTATTTTTCAGCAAATTTTGCTTGCACACTTTCGTTTTGTTATTTATCCTTTCCTGGCTGCTTTGGGGGTGTTTTTGGGGTTCTTTTTTGAACCCTTGGGGTGAGAACACCCCCAGAATTACGGCTGTGGTGGTCCTATTGATGCCCAAAAAACCAGACACAATCACCGTATCCCCGATGAGTCCATCCAGTGGCGGGAAGGGGCCTCGGAGTAGGGGATCCTATAGATCGCTCCGAGAAGGATTTCGATGGATCCCCCATGCGCTGTGAAGGGTTTTCTATGAAATATACTTTTCCCAATTTTTTCATCTTAACCCTTTTTTTAAAATTTCAAAAATTTTGCCAAGTATTCCTATAAAGATGGAAAATTGTTAACCTGCACTTGTTTTCCCCCCCCCACTTAATTTTTCAACATTATATATTATATATATATATTTATGTGTGTGGTTGTGTGTGGGGGTAGGAAAGCTGAGGCTGGGGCTGGGGGACGTCTTTCATTTTTT
>JAMYXO010008157.1:0-11185 GCA_033310375.1 Conus canariensis
CAACCTGTGTCTTTAGGTCAGAACTCTAACAACCCATCCCTTGAGCAATTATATAATAAATGATAACACAGAGCACATCAAACACAAAACTTAGGGCATACACAAAAAAATTGTCCATTATATTCTTTGAGTACAGCTCAGTGTTTGTTAATGAAATATCTTTACACCAAACAATTTCAATATTGCTGTATGTACAACGAACATTTTGTGACCAATAAAGTTGGGTGAAGGCATGCATATATTAAGAAACAGCGTTGGTGACAGTGCTCATTACAAACAGCATGCCAACCTGTAACAGAATGCCTGCAATAAATGTAAACAATTCATGACACAATCAATACACATGATGTCATCAAAACCTTTATCAAAGTTTAAAAGTTTTCTGCACACACAACACACACACACACTCACATGCACCACACAAGCACGCACGCACGCATGCACATACGCACCTTCTTGTAAAACTGAAAACAGCTTTCAGAAGTTCCTGCCCTGACAAGGTTTGCTTTTGCGTTAAAAATCATCCACACGCAGATCAGCAGCTTCACTGAAAAAAAAAAAAAAGAGAAACATTATCATTTTGTTTTAAACAGCTAACATCAAGCAGAACTATCTTCAAATAATTCTATTAGGACCACACCTACAGTAAGAAAATCCAGACTGTATTTTTAGGTCAGAAGTCTCACATGCCATCCTCTGAATAATCATATGATAATGATAAATACAATACACATTAAACACAAAGCTTCAACATACACAGTTTCATTCGTACAAAAATATACAGTGTATAACTCAGAATGAACTGAAAATCTTTGTGTACATCCCCATGTTTCAATACTGTTAGTAATATTAGTTTCTTTCAAAAAAAGAACTTGGGGGGAAACATGCATGCAGGCTAAAAGCTTCTATGTCAAAGCTAACAATAAAAACACATGCCAACCTGCAACAGAATCAACGACACTTTTACATGCATCAGCCAGAAACAATTCATAAGAATATCACATTACTCAATGCAGTGAATGACAAAAACAGTTCATGACATAATCAACACACAAAATTTATTTTCAAAGTCATTCACAACTTCTGTCAAGTGAAGAACTGGCTACACTATAGTGCTTTAACAACACACAGGACTGCAAGGGACCATATCAGGGCTGTCGCCTCCTCAGTCAATTCCCTACACATTAATAAAAAAAACAAACACACACACACAAATAAATAATTAACAGAGATGTTCTTGAACACAAAAACACTGCACACTGCAAGGTATTTACTACACATTCACACACATACACACTAGGAGATACTCACCAACATCTGTTGCCTTAACTGTTCCACCTTTTCATCTGGTTTGATGGAGTATCATGTTGCTTACAGCTAAGCTGACTGCGAGGGCCCATATTAGGGCTAATATCTTGTCAAAGCTCAGCAAAGCTGTTAAAACAAAGCCAACACAAACACCCATGTAACTTAATAAAACAGATTTCCTTAACCATGCTGAAATACTTTCACTCTTTTCTTACATAGAATCTTCAATGAAAGCGCAAATCTCTTTCAGGAAATGAAAATCAGATCAAGTGAAATATCTCTGAACAGTGTTTTCACAGAGTCTGCAATAAAGCATGATGGAGTTCCACCATTGAAACAATGTGGAACTGACTCTATTATCGATGCTTTACCATCAAAAGCATTCTGAAATGTACCCTCAACACAAACAAGGTCATTATTCAGTAAGGTTGGTCATTTCTTTCATGTAATGACAAGTGAGAAATATGACCTCAAAGCCAGACTGGACTAGACTGGCCTAGCCTAAATACTCTATGAAAAAAATAACAACTATTTTGCTGTGAGACACACCACATCCTGCTCTCCTCATCAGCTTTGTGCCGCAACATCTTGGCCTGCCTGGATGTCCACTCTGCAAACGCAGTTTTGAAATTTGAATTCAACTGCTACCCGAAACAAATGCAAAACTGTGTACACACACACACAAAGGGACCGTGCTACTTACCAGCAGAAGATCCAAGTCTAACAATGACTGTCACACCTGATGTCCTGGAAAACCCTCCGTTCGGCTTGCCCCCAAACCTGGGTAGTCTTCCTCATCTGCAATGATTCAGCATATATACTGGTGTGATTTAGGAACTACTGATGACTGCCTGAATTATACATGCAGTACATTACACCTTGAACACTAACTCTCCCACACAAGTATCAGTCAGTTTCCCATTTACAAGCAGAACTGTTCAACACCTACCAGGCTCTTCAGTGTGGTTTTCTGAGCGGTAAGAGACCTCTTCATTAGCAGAATGTATTCATTCCAAATTCAGGAATCACTGAATCACACATGATGAGTTAATATGCATGCCCCAAACAATACTGCCTCTGTCAATAACACTCACGTGCACACATTGTGACATACATGCACCTCTCCCTGCCCCTGTGTAGTCAATCAGTTTGAGATGCCTGCATACAAAACACAACTAAGAGACATCCAACAATAATATTATCCCTATACACAACACACACACACACTTACACACACACAGAAACACACCTCGCCACATCTCTGTCCCTCCAAATGGTTCAGTGTCTTCAGCAGTCTTGAGACACCTGCACAGACAAAATAATGAGTTAAAGTATGGGCCCTCAACAAAGTTGCCCCTGTGACTATCACACACTGACTCACAACCACAATCCCATTCTCAACATCTCTCCCCTCCCCTTCTTCCCATCCTCCCCCTGTCTACTCCCTCCCCTGCTCCCCCCCCCCCCCCCCCCCACACACACACACACCTCACACATTCTTCCCAACTCACCAACACACACAGACACACACTCATCTCGTATTTGGCTCTCCTCTCTGTCCAATGTCTGTAGTTATCTCAAGACACCTTCCTAGAGAACAAAATTAGGTCAGCATAAACTTCCAACAATAATTTCATCCCTGTAAATGACATACACATACAGACACACACAGATACACATCTCACCTCCTTTCCGGCCATCCAAATGGTCCAATGTCTTCTTCAGCAATCTTGAGACATCTGCACAGGAAAACAGTTAGATAGTATATGCCCCAAACACTGTTGCCCTTGCAAATAACATACTCACACACCCATACACACCTTCTCCACCCTTCCCTCCCCCACCCCTCTTCCCCCTCCCCCCCCCCCCCATCCCTGTGGCTCCCTCCCCACCCCTCCACTCTCCCTCCTTCTCCAGCCCTCTTCCCCCCACTCTGTCCTTCCAAGCTGTGTTGTTAACACTGAACACCTTTGATTGCAGTCAGCCATTTTATCTGAAACATAAGACACATAACTGCACAGTAACACACACACACACACACACACACACACACACACACACACAACCTGGTCACACAAATTCACATACTTGCACCTTCTCATCTCTACTCCCCTCCACTTCCTTCCTTCCCTATTCTCCCAATTCCCCCTCTGTCCAGTCTCAACTCACAAGTCATCAACAATTTCTTTTTCTTTTTAATTCACACAACCCTTTAAAATACATCTTCTAAAAACATACCAGAACCTTCTTTAAAATCTTTCTTCAGTAAATTTCTTAAATCAGATGAAAAATGTTCATCTCTTTCAGAAGTTCAACGATCACATCAAGTGGGACATCTCTGAACAAGGTTTTCATGGAGTCTGCTGTAAAAATTAATGTTTATGTCTCACATCATGCAAATCCCAACTTTCTAAAAAGAATGTGTTTCACTGTGAGTGGTACATGACATGGAATGCACCATGGAGCTTCTTCACTTTTTAAAAGATAAGAATGGGTGTAAAAGGAGTGGCCTGTATGCAAATGGAGCCCAGAGCCCTGAAAGCAATGGCAGAAGCGGCAGAGAGGTGTTCAAGCTGGATCTGGTCAAGGAGGAACAAAAGTGAACTTCATAAGGCTTAACTTTCCTACAAATATCAGGTGTCCCAGTGGCTCAGTGGTTAGAGTGCGAGTCATTTAAGTGGAAAATGAGCATGTCCAGAGGGTCATGGGTTCGAATCCCAGCCATGGCTTGTCCCAAGATGGGGAAAAAAAAAGGGGGGGGGGGGGGGGGGCAGCAGAGGGACATCCGGAGTCATGAACCGGTGTGGCCCAACCCCCCTAGAGTGTCAGGAGATAAGGGCCGAAACACTTGCTTGAAGGGGCTTCTCTTCTGAGGACTCTCTGCTGCCACGCTCTCCACGAGTTTCTTCTACCAAATGGCATAACAAGTGTTTCTTCTTTAAAGCCGCCCCGGGAACATGGTAAAAACTCTTTCAGGTTTGGATGGATTTTAAATAGTTTGTTACCCATCTTCGAGTTCTATTCCTCTTGCCAGGTCTTCAACATAAGCCAGTGTTTGGGGTTTCCAGCTTCACATCAGATGGGAGTTGACCGTCTTTTCCATTACCTTGCAGAGGCAGCTGATCAGAACTACTGGACGGTAGTTTGAAGGTTGGTAAGGTCTTTTCCAGGTTTGGGAATCAGAATGATCAGGGCTTTTTGCCAGGAGGGTGGAAAACACCCTGTTGTACAGATATGGTTGTACACTTTTACTATTAGAAGGGTCTGGACACAGCTCTCTGGGAGATGTTTCAAAAGCTGATAATGAATATCATCCAGGCCAGGAGCAGAATCGTTGTAGGTTTGCAGATCTGATTTCAGTTCATCAATTGAAAGAGGTAGATTGTACACTTCGGAGTTGTCTGAAGTGAAGCTGTATGAAGATTTTTCTCTGAATTGTTTTTTTTTTTTTTTTAAGAAAAACACAGATTTACTTGAGGACGCTGATTTCTGTTGAATGGTGGAAGCCAGCGATTGGCAACAGCTTGTTTGTCAGTTATCAAAGCATCGGCAAGTTTCAGGTGATGAACTGACTGGTTGGTGTTCTTCCCTTTGATTTTCTGGATGATGTTCCAGACTTTTTCATGAATATTTTAGATGTCAGCCTGCAGCAGAAGTTCCTCCAAGACTGATGTTTACTGACTTTAAAAGTGTGTCTTGTTTTGGCTCAGAGCTTTTGATGGGCTTGAGCATTGGGAGCTGAAGGTCTTTGGACTAACTGACAATGAGCCCATTTGCGTACTATTGGGATTTGTTGGCAGTCAGATTTGAACCAGGTGTTTTAGGCAGTTGGAGTTTATTGCAAGACATTGGAATAAAGGTTTTTGCAGACTTAAAATATTAGTTAGAGATTCTGCTGGGTTTTGATTTTGAAGAATGTCAGTTTCCTGGAGTTCCTTTGAAATATTTGCAGCAAAAAGATTCCTATTAGCCTTCTTATAACAAGGTGTTGTGGAACAAGGTGTTTTCAGCTGTTATGGATTTCAAAAACGGGGAAAATGGTCCTCCCATGCAGACGTCATGGACAAACCACTCTTAGACCAGGACCACGAGGGTCACATATGACAAATCTAAACAGAAAGGCACCTGTGAAAGAATGGAGAAAGTTGGGAGCCCATCATTCAACACAAGTCCAACTCTGAAAAGACATATCAAGAAGCAGACTTCTGGCTAAAGTTCACACTACCCCAAAAGATTATGGCCATTAAAGTCACCTAAAGCAAACAAGGGCGAGGAAGTTCTTCAAACAGACTGACATGGTCCTATGACAAACCAAGACAGGTCGTAGATAAGCGAGCAAACTGTAAAGGTATTCATGGAGAGTGACTCTCATAGCTACTGCCTGAAGAGGGGTAATAAGAGCAACAGGGCTGAACATTAAAGCCTGTGGATAAGAAGGGCAATGCCACCTGTTAGTCCCAACATGGAAGGTTGCACAGGTTTCAAAAGAATATGAAGCCAGAAAGACTGAAGGTTTTCTGGCTTTGAACTTTTGTTTGCTGAAGAGCTACTACCTGAGGTTTAAGTATACTACACAAAAGCTGCAGCTCCTCAAAGTCTGAGTTCAAAGGATTCAACGAGCGTCGGCCGTGCCATGCGGACACGTTTGACTGAGCGCTCTTCACAGCAGTACGAGTTAACACGCAGCGCAAGGCATTTTTCTGACTTTGCCGGTTTTTTCACACTGCACCGGCCGAATCTATTCAGCGACTTTGTTGCTGTACCATTCAGAAATCTTTTGACATTTTCTATTTCACTGAACTTGAATTGCTTGCTTGCTCTGTATCATGGCTACCATGTGGAGATTGGCGTGAACCTCATCTTCATAAAAACAAAAGACATTCCCGATTCATCTGTCAATCGCCCGACAGTTCTGGAATGTGTTTGGCAGGAGAGAGAGAGCAGCCCGTCAGGGTCGTTGGTTGGAACCCAGCAGATCAACGCCCCTGGAGAATCTACCCCGCAACAACGAAGGCAAGGAACCAGCTGCTTGTAAAAGGTATGGCAGTTAGAGGAGCTGTTCTACAACTCTCCAACAACAACCCATTCATTTTAAAGGGTAGCTCCGGGGAGGAAAAACCCTTGACGAAAGTGTGGATAGATAATGTCCCAGTATCTGTTGCTGATGCTGAAACAGAGCACTCCTTTGTGCAAGTAGGCTGTGAACTTTGTTCTTCCATCAAAGCTGAGACAGCCAAATACGCTGATCATAAACTGACAAGATTCTTAACAGGGCGTAGATTTGTCTACATAACTGTCCCTGATGTTCCGCTTGAAAAAACCCTCATGGTAAGCTTGTTCATGGCTGAACTTTTTCATAAAGAACAGCCAAAGATGTTAAGAAACCCCATCACTTGTTCAAATTGTCTTGAACAGGGACACCACACATCAGGGTGTCAAAAGGACATTGTGTGCTGCGCCTGTAAGCGATCAGGTCACAAGCGGGAGATACTGCTTGTGAGTTTTCTCCTGTTAAAGAGACTGCAGCACCAGACGGGGAGAACATGAATGCTGAGGGACAGCAGCCATCTGAGACTGAGCCGGAGCAGACCAGGACAGCCTGAGCTGTGGACGGGACCGACCACTCAGAGGTAGGCCAGGAGAATGCCAGTCCATGCTCAGCTCATCCCTAAAATAAAAATCCAACAGGCTCCTCATCACAGGTCTTAAACCCCAACCAAACGCTGTCGCTCAAGGGAAGGCTCCAGCCCCAAGGCAGAGGGAAGGGTAAGCAACAAAAACAGGATAGTGCACGGTCCAACCGTCACAGTCCTCAGGTATACTCCCTGAGGTTGGTGACACAGGTGGTTTGTAGACCTTATGTCATCGGACTGCCCTCTTACTGACGACCTGGACCTCCTCAATGGACAGTGATTTGGACTGTGAAAATATCGCATATATTGTGCACAGTGAACCCATAATCTATTATCCTATGGATATGTTACACATATATACACATATATGCTCTTTAAATGTTATAGGTTTAAAAAACAAAATGAAAAGAAACAGTATTTCATTATCTGAAAAGGCATAAGTTTGATTTTTTTGTTGACAGGAAGCTCATAATGACGTATCAATGTGGGAGAAACAGTGGGGTGGCAAAATCTTTTATAATGCAGGGACAAACAGGAGTCAAGCAGAAATCATTTTAATTTCTAAACATTTTCAGGGAAAGTACACTTGGAGTTAGTGGTTGAAAGAATGTTAATAGTATCAGTAGAAAATGACCATTAAAGATTCAAACTGGCAAATGTTTATGCCCCCAACAATACAAAGGACAAGTTTATGGTTTTTTTTTATGAAATTGCAAGAAGTGCTTAACATATTCGGTGAGCAAAACTTAATGGTTTTTGGTGATTTCGACTGTTGTGAACAATAAAATGGATATCATATCCGGTTTATTCCACAGCGAGGCAGAAGTGAAACGATTTAATAATATAATCAAGAACTTAACACTTTCTGACGGTGGAGAACATTTCATAATGATGAGAAAGAATTTTCATGGAGTAGAACCAATCCATTTGTTGCTCACCGATTAGACTATTGTTTTGTTTCAGAGGAAATCCTAACTCACTGTGTTTCATGCGAACTGCTAACCATTGCCCACTCTGATCATAAGGCACTGGTAACAGAGCTGAACGTTTGTAATTTTGTAAGAGGCCCCGCCACTGGAGATTTAAAAATAGTTTTCTAAAAGACCAAGTTTGTGTTAATCAAATAAATGAACTATTAGGCAACCTCTTAGATGATACGTAACAATTTTCTTTTTTTTACAGAGTAATGGGAAAACAATAGTCTGTAAAAATGGAAATAAAGAACGTTGAGAGCTCAGAGTTGCAGTTATTCGAAAAAGAAGAGATTTACTCTCGACCCTGAGAACAATGCTACACAAAGCAAATGCTTCATTTTGAAACAGCAGCTAGAATGACTGCAGGCTGGAAAGTGAAAGGTGCTCAGATTCCAGCAAGGACCAAGTGGACTGAAGATGCTGAGTGCAATACTAAATATTTTGACAATGTAGAAAAAGCAAGAGGCAAGAATAAGATTATAACAAGATGATGTAAACAATCTGGTGAAATAATAACAGGCCAGAAGGGAATACTGGAAGAACAGGTATCATTCTTCAGAGCAATACATAATCAGACCACAGTTGCACATGATGTCAGGGTGAAAACAAATGTATTTAAATTACAAAACAAAAATGTCCCATGACTCAATGAAGAGGAAGCTGCATCTTGTGAGGGAATGATTACACTGAAAGAAACGACCAATGCTGTAAAACACATGAACAATGGCTCTGCCCCTAGCAGCGATGGATTGACCACAGAATTTTTCACATTTAAAAAAAAAAAAAATTGGCAGTGTTCTATGAGGCCTTTCATAAAGGTGAACTGTCGTATTCACAAAGGTATGGTATTACTAACTTGATACATAAAGCAAAAGAATTACAGAGAGATAATCTGAATAATTGGAGACCTATTACTCTTACTAACTGTGACTTTAAATTATTGGCTAAGTTTTAGCCCTTCAACTTAGCCGAGTCATTAATTAATTAGTTAAAGAAGATCAGGTTGGATACGTGATTAAAGGCAGAAACATCGCGATAATCAATCAATCGCGAAGATCAACTGATGACACAATTAACTACCTAAATAAAACTAATCAAGCGGGATACTTGTTGGCCGTTGATTTTTCCAAAGCGTTTGATTCGATAACTAAAGCTTTTCTACTGAATACCTTTGATATGTATGGCTTTGGTTCTGATGTTAAGAAATGGATATCAATACTGATGGACAGTAATTTTGCATCTATAAATCATGGTGGCTGGCTTTCTCAGCCCTTTAGTCTGAATTGTGGCATATGACAGGGTTGTTCATTTTCTCCACTAGCTTTTATTTTCGCCATTAAATTGTTGGCTATCAAAATTAGAAGCAGAACAGTAAATAAGAATAAGATGCCTACACATTCTCAAACTGAAAACTATTATTTAAAAATAAAGCAAATGGCAGATGACACCACGTTGTTCCTCGGGATTGTAATGATATGACCAGATCACTGGAAATATTAACTTCTTTTCAGGAAATATCTGGTATCAAATTAACCCCTTGACTGCTGAGCCTACTTGGCAGAAGTGAACTGCCCAGTGCTTGGCTGGATTGCTGTGGCCGAGTGAAAACTACAGTGTGTTTACTTTTTAGCCCCTATCTCTGTCACTGCTGACCCAACACCTAACAAAGTATATATTTTTTGAAAGGAAATTAAATTTGCTGTTTGACTGTATAAATCTGAATACCAGAAAGTATGACAACAAGAAGTGAGGCAAAGAGAAATTGAGATGTTAGTAAAAATAACTGTAAAATCATATTATAATTGACAAAAATGAATGACAGAAAGAAACAAAAAAGTCAGGAAATGAATATAAAATAAATCAAATAACTGACCTGGTGATAAGATGGTAAAAAATCTGCCCAAACACAGCAAGGTGATCCACATGAAAGCACACAATGCACTGATGCATTCCAAGAAACACTTGAACCACTACACTACACAGATTTCATCCAGAGAAGCACAAACACCACACATTTCTTTTTTTTTTTTTCCCCACCACAGATTTTTTTTTTCAGCACACAATTCATGGAGAAGCACAGGCACCAAAGATTTCTGCATACATGTAGTGTGTGTGTGTGTGTGTGTGTGTGGTGTGTGTGTGTGTGAGAGTGATGTTTATGTGAGGCTGCTCAGGCTGTATAGTTGACAACAGTGTGGTAGAGCTCAAAGCAGCCGTTGTCAATGCAGAGTGCAGGCTTGGATGGGCAGACAGTGCACATGGACCGGCAGTTGGAGAGCACGCCCCGTGCAGGCACACTCTGCACTTGCGGTAGGGCTTCTCTTTGGTCTCTGTTGGAGGGATGGGCTAGGGAAATGGGCTGCTCCAACTCGCTGTGCATCATCAACACTCCCTGTTGGAGTACGTGCTACTGGTGTGGCAGGATCCACCGGGCGTTGGATAGAGGCAGCAACGAATTCCCGGAGGAAATCCAGGTAATCCTTTTTGTAGCCCCTCTCCTTGGCCACAATGTGTGCATTCAGTGTGGCCACCTGCAGAAAGTGGAAACCCAATTTCTTGTCCACTTCTGGCACTTGCGGTGATGTCGTAGGGCTCAATGAGTTGGTCCTGGATGTCCACGCCACCCATGTAGTAATTGTAGTCAACCGATGACATGAGCTGTCGGAACTCAGCTTGTGTGCGGCCTCTTCTCCTCCGTCGGAAGTTGTCAGTGTGTAGACTGGACACAATGAAAACTTCCTTGCTGTCCATAAATTTGAATATGTGGGTGCCATCTTTACAGAGGCTGCTGAAGTTGCGGGCTGGCACCTCCAGATTCTGCACACACTGTGGCACCCAGCTGTTTCTCACAGTGCCACAGTGCAGAGTTGTGGGCCAGCAGGTAGCGGTTCGCAGTCCATCCAAGTCATGTGGTTTCTTTCCTGCCCGACCGGCTCCCACCCAGAGTTGAGTTTGCTAGCGGGCTCAGATGAGGGGGAAGACTAGGGACCAGCTACAGTTTGAGTCTGATCATCCACCTAATGGATTGTATTCAGATGTAGTGTCTGCTCAAATTTCTGATCAAACACTGCAGTGTGCCTTGCTATCTCGCAAGGCCTGGTTTGACTGCCGGATATATTAGTGAAAGGAAGCTGTAGATGAACAGCCCTGTCATAGAAGTGAGCTCTAGGAGTACCGAATGAAATCGTACGAATCCTTCTATCATCCTCAATTCTTACATTAAGCTCATCGACCAGCATTAAAAAATAAAAAAAAGTCTCAGATTCTGTG
>JAMYXO010008158.1:0-2500 GCA_033310375.1 Conus canariensis
TGGGAAGTGAAGATAAACTAACTACATTTATAAACAAGACCAGAAGGAAAACATTTACGCCTCTTTTTTTTTTTTCTTTTCCCTCGCGGGAGTTTCATCAGCTACACCAGAGCAAGCTGCTTCCAGTCCAAGAAACTGGGGGCACAAACGTAATGATTGTGCTTGCCAGTATCATAACATATGCAGACATAACAGACAACGAACAATTCATGATTATAAAAGAGGCATGGAGAAAGCTGAGGTGCATCCGGACCCCAGGGAGTAAGCAAGAACAGCAGCCATGTCTGCTACCGTACGATTGCTAACCCCATGTACGATTTCTCACCCGTCTGAAATTGTCCCATAAAATGAAACACGTCGGAGCTCACTCACCAAAGCGAAAAGTTACTTTGAAGTAGGCATTCAGGCTGGTGTGCCATGTCAGTGCACTGAAGAAGTCGATTTTGGACGATTGTGATATTCTTCGGATCATCCATACTGTTGCCTCACATATAAAAAACAGAAAAGAAAAGAAAAGGAGGGGGATGAGTGGCGTGTGTGTGTGTGTGTGTGTGTGTGTGTGTGTGTGTGTGTGTGTGTGTGTGTGTGTGTGTGTGTGTGAGGTGGTGGGGGTGTAACTTTCTCCCTTTCTGCATGAATTTATCATATCTCTCCAATCACTGACTGAAATACGGTACAAATTTTGTGAAGTGATGCAATTTGATTGCCAGAGAGAGAGAGAGAGAGAGAGAGAGAGAGAGAGAGAGAGAGAGAGAGAGAGAGAGAGAGAGAGAGAGAGAGAGATTCGTTAAAGTTTCGCTTCAGACAAATGTTTCATATGTTTTATGTCTTCTTCTTTTCTTTACATCTTCTGGCTGTGCTCCTTCTCCTCGTGAGCTGTGTGGATAATTTGTATTCCTACACGGTACACAAGCGTGTGATTATACCGTAAATGTCAGCGGGTTCTAGTCGATACGTGAGAGAGGGCGATATTGTGATTATATACCATGCTTCCTGAAGACTGATCATGGTCATGCACACGCTCGCGCCCGCTCACGCGCGCACACGCACACAAACACACACACACACATGCACGCGCGCTTGCTTGCATGCACGCTCTTTAGACACGCAGAGGGAGAGAGACGGATTAAAAAAAATAACAAAAAAAACCAACTGAACTTCAAACATGACAAAGAAGCAGGGCTGAGATCTCGTGTCGGGCGAGAAAATGCGTCACTCGCACCTGTGTGTTTTGCACTATCTCTCACCTGTAAGCGAAATCGCATGCTTGCGTAGTCACGTTAATTTCGACATGATTTTTTACCCGGGTGGGAAATCATGTTTCTTATGGAACACGTGACCGTGTGATAGAGGAGCTCGTAAGATCAGCAAAATTACTACAGATCGGACCAGCCAGCGTGGTCGCAGTGGTAATGTCACTGAGTGCAGCTTAGTCAGGCCGCGGGTTCGATCCCCATCTGAAACATGTCTTTGCGGAATGCTTCTGCGCTGACCGGCGCCGGGGAAAGCGATTTTTGGCAGATTACATCAGCACAAAATGGACGGTGGTCGGAAATTTGCAAGGGAGGTGATCCGGGTTAGGGCTCGCGTTCAGCAACGGGACACCGCCTTTCTCATGATACAGATATCGCTGCTGAGCACGCCCAGGGCAATTTGGCCCAAATCACACAGCTTAACACTTCAATCAGAGAGAGAGAGAGAGAGAGAGAGAGGACGGTGTTTCCGTCTTGCTGACAGTCGATATCTCGATCTTTATCCTGGCGTGCGCTGCAGATCAAATATTTGACTCTCTTGACCTATTTGCTGGCCGCATAAACTAAGAAAAAGTAACTCTGTTTGCAATGGAAAGACGTGCGTCATTATCTTCCCCTTCCCCCTCCCCCCCTCCCTCCGAACAGGTCTATTTTTGCCCCCTCAGTCAGCTTAACAGTTTAATCAGAGAGAGAGAGAGAGAGAGAGAGAGAGAGAGAGAGAGAGAGAGAGAGAGAGAGAGAGAGGGAGAGAGAGAGAGATAAAATGCCAAAACATGGGTATGAAACGGTGCGCCTGTAACACGGACTCTGTCTCACAGACGCTTCGACTACACTTATAATCGTTGGCTTCAGTTCTACATGTTTTGGGGGGGGGGGGGGGGGGGGGGGGGGGGTTGATGTGCCGCTGGTTTACCAAAGAACGCATACACAAATAATAATCTTGACCCATAAACTGAGGATTGGTAACTATTTGCAATGGAAAGACAGGCATTATCTTCCCTGATTTTCTTTCTTTCTTTCTTTTTTTTTTTTTTTTCTTTTCCTGTTTTGTTTTGAAGTTGGTGGTTTCAAAGTGAGGTGACTGCAGGCGGAAATTCAAACACATTTTAAAGAGAAATTATAATTATTCCGCAGGACAAAAGGGACAAACAAAATACGACGCGTTTCGACCTCTTTGGTCTTCAAGTAAGATAAACAACATCTACGACAATGGAAACGAAGAACGAGCCATCGCTTATGTTCTCAAA
>JAMYXO010008159.1:2500-11184 GCA_033310375.1 Conus canariensis
CCTCTTTTATTTTGAGCAACTGGCATAGTAGTCACTAGGGCCCAAAAACCCCAACCCGGCCCAGAAAAACGCATTTTATTAGGTGATGAAAAGTTAATATTGAAAAAAAGGTTGCCAAAACAGGGAGCAAAATTTTCCAAAAGCCCTACCACGCACTTGGAAAGGGGTTTGTTCCCCAAACTGAAAAAAAAGGGCCCAACTTTGGGGTGGGGCACAAAATGGGATCCAAAAAATTTAGAAGTGGTGAAAAGAAACCCAGAATTGTACAAAAAAGCCCTTCCAAAAAAGGGCCCAGGCCAAATCTATGGGGACCTGGAGGGAAACAGGTAACAAACCCGAAAGGGGATGATGTTTTAGGCTTGGGGGCTACGCATATCTGTCCCTTTTTAAGATGTTGTCTTGCTTCCTTTCAAGAAAAATGATGTCTTGCTCCCTATTCCAAAAGATGTTTCCAGGGCACTAGTGACAGCAAAATTGCCCACGTAGGGCTGTCACTTTTAAATTCTACCCTTAAAATTTGCTCCACCTTTCCCCCCCCCCAAAAACCCCACAGCCCAAAAAAAGGGGAGGGAGGGGGGGAGTGCATACAAAAGAAGAAAAAAAATGGGGGAAAGAAAACTGTAAAGGGAAAGGGGTTTCAATTTTGTGACATCATCTGTGTATGTGTGGGGGGGGGGGGGGGGGGGGGAGGAAGGCATTATAATAGTTATTTTGTTTTTGATTTTTTTTAATGAAATTGGGCAACTAAATATGTGAGTTGTGTGTGTAATGCGCTTGTGTTTGTTGGTGCGAGGTTTTAGGGTTTTAGTTCAGCAAAATGAGTTGGCTGGGAAGAATTGGGGGGAAGTTTAAAATTAAAATTTACGTAAGGAAAAATACCCTTTTTTTTGGGCATGGAATACTAAAATGTACTCCCTGGCATACTATTGGTTGGATTTTGAGGTAGACAGGTCTGATCTATCCTCGAAAGGGACCCGCGGCGAAGGGGAATGAATCAACTGCCTTCCCTTCCCCTTCCCCCCACACACCCCACAGAATCTGTCCGAAAACCCCCAGTACTTAGGGAAAAAGAAACAACTGGCAAGTTGGGCGTGACTGCCTGGACACAAAAAAAAGATGCTTATCTGGGCGGAGGGGTTTTTGTGAAGTCTCAAGTGCCCGTCACTTTTGGGCCCTCTGTTTCCTGTCCTTTCAGTCAAGGGGCAACAGTGATCAAAAAATATTTATAGTTCCCTTTCTTTTTTAAAAAAAATTTTTAAATTTTGGCTTGGACAGTATTTTGAAAATGGAAATGACAGTTATTTATACCCGATCCGGGCTGTCAGAGCAAAAAAGAAAAAATGGGCTGGAATTAAATTTTTTTTAAAATTTTGAAAAAATTAAAAATTTAAAAGTTAAAAAAAAAAATAAAAAAAAGGCCCCAGCCCCCTAAAAAAAAAAAAAAAAAAATAAAGAAAAAAAAAAAAAGGGCCCCCCCCCCGAGTTTTTAAGGGGGAATTCCCCCGAAGGTACCCCGAAAAGCACCCCCACCCAAAAAACCCCACCACACACCAACCCCCACCACTCACCACACACACCACACAAACACCAACCCACACCCACACACACACACCCCACACAACACAAACCAACCACACACCCCGCAACGCCCACCCCGCAGCACTCCCCACACCACAACACCCAAAACACCAACACACACACACCAACTCTTCCCCACACCCCACACCACACACACACACACACACACACCTCTTTTTTATAAATACATGCATTTTTTCATTTTAAATTTTTATTAAAGTTTTTTTTAATATATTTTTGTAATTAAAATAAATATACTGCTTATGAATCGGTTTTTGGGTTGCGGCCCTATGCATGTATGCAGGCACTTTTTCTCAATCAAATGCAAGTGCTGCATGCATGCACACATTTCAAGCATGCGCGTTCAGGCAAAAATTTACATCACACCCAAAAAAAGCTGTTTTGTAAACACAAGCATGAAAAGCAAACCAAAAGCAACCCCCAAAAACACACCCAAAACAACACACACACACACACCCCCACTCCCCCACACACACTCTCAATCTCAAATTAGGTTTTTGTTATAATTATGATAAATGTAAATTTATATTTAAATTTGTACCGTTCTTGACATTATAAACTTACCTTTTCCCCCCCCCTGTCCTCCTCTGCCCTCCCCCCAAACCCCCCTCCCCACGCCCCTGCCCCCCCCCCCCCCCCCCCCTAAATCTAATATATCAAATGGAACAGACTATAAAAAACCCAAAAACAACAAAAACAACAAACCCCTGCATTTCTCCTATGTACTTTTCATCAAAAAATATTAGGGGAGCCCATCTTAAAAAGGTATTGGGCCTTGGGTTGTAGACTGGAAAACCAAAAAATGAAAAAATTTTTGTACTCTCACCCTCCCCTTTTAAGTACCCTCTTTGCCGCCCCTTTTTAAATCATGGGCCCCTCACCTTATTCAAATACCTTTTGGTTTAAAAAGAGAAACCCGGAGCTCTTTTTAAAACACTACTTTTAACTGGGCTTGGACTCATGAAAATTTCCTTTCCCGCCAGCTTTTGCTTCCGTAAAGGGAATAAGCCAAATTGGCCCCGGGGGGGAAAAAATGACTGTAGGGTGGATGGGGAGAACCCTTTGGGCCCCCCTGCTTTAGGAGGTAAGTTGTAGTGACCCTTTGGGCCCTTTTGAAGACTAGTGTTGTATGGTTCTGCTAGTGCCCGACCGCTGGGGGTTTGGGCATATCTTTACTTGATCCCTTTTTTTTGAGGGAAAAAATTCCCCCCGCAAGTTGTGAGCATGAGTTTGGACTTATCGGTAGAAAATCAACCTTTTAACAAAAAAGGGGGCTTATCAGGGAGAACACAAACCCGACACATCCAGGGCTTATCAAGGGTTTAAAAAAAAACATCACCATTTTAAAAAACCATCCAAGGGGCTTATCAGGTTAAACATCAAACCCATTGGGGGCCAAAAATCCCCGTAAATTATCAGGGAGAAAAAATCAACCATGAAAACATCCAAAAACATTAAACCAAGGTAGAACTTTAACCTGGAAAACATCAAGGATTTTTCATTAGAACATCAACCATTTACACATCCCGTGATCTTGAGGGGAAAAAAAAAGAAAAAAAAAAGCTTTCCTCTAAAAAATGGGAAAAATTTGGGGTGCATAGGAAGTGATCTCTCCCTATTCCCTCAACCCGCATCTGATTCTTTCGCATAAATTGGGGAAACATGAATGGGTCATTTATCAAACCCTTTTTTCACATCCCACAGGCATTTTAGGCCTTTGGGCCCCAAAAGTTGAGACAAAAGGCAAACGTAACATTCAACCAGGGTGTTTTTTTTTTTTTTTTTTTTTGACTCTTGTTTTAAATTTGTTTTTTTTTTTTTTTTTTTTTTTGCTTTTTTTTTTCAAACCCAAAGGGCATGTTGCAGAAATTTTTTCTAGGTTTGTAATGACAGAATAGTGGTTTTGCTTACATTTTGGACCCAAACTGTTTGGGGGGTTTTTTTTCTGTCTGTCCCCTTTTTCAAAAAGCAAAAGGTTTAAATGGGTTCCCGACATAAGACGCCAGGATTTGGGGGGGTCTACAAGGGCAGTGCTCTGGTATGAAACACTTCATAAACCCGGTGTCCAACCCAAAAAAAATCGTCAAGTTCCCCTCCATGAGTTTTTTTCCCGTAAAGATAATCTGATTTGCTCCTTTTTAAATTCTACTTTTCCAAGTTTCTTTAGAAAAAAAATGGTTTTTTTTTTTTTCATTTCTTGATGACATGTAGAAAAATTTTATTCCCAGATTACTTTTTGTTGAAACTTTTTCATGTGAAAGGGGTGCTGAATTTCACATGAAAGTTTTTTTTTATTTTTGACAGAAAAAAAAAAAAATTGGTTTGCCAAATTTTGGGACAGGCCCTTTGGAGATATTTACTCACCTTCACTTCCGTTTGAAAGCAGGTGAACCTGTCGAAGGGGGTACTGGGGAAAAAATTTTTGAACAAGAGTCATCACAGGGGGGCCAAAAAACTCTGCTGTGGGGGTGGGCCCTGCGTCCCCGTCTCTTGTCCCGCCTGGGTGTAAGAGTTCTACCCAGAACATGGGCCCTCCCCCAAGCTGTTGGGAAATACTGGTCTAACTTTACCCGGGTTGTTGGGGAGTTTCCTGTGCAGTCAATTTTTTTTAACCTTTTTAAAACCCCAATCTAAAATGTAACCAAAACCCCCCCAATACTTTCTAGAGCAGCTGACGAACTCATGAAAAAAAAGGGAAAAAAATTTTAATAGTGTATCTAGGCACCGGCAGGTAAAAATTTCCTAAAATTTAGAAAGACATAAAAAACCCACTCAATTAAAAAAAAAAAAGAGATACCAAAAACAACACGAAAAACTTTTGATTTGATCTTTAGTAGAACCAAGATATTAAACATTTAAAACCCGCAAGAAAAAAACTCCCTTTTTTTTTGGCCGTTTTTTCCAAAATTTAAAACTTCCCCATTTGAGGAAATTTTTTATTTCAAAATAGTTTATGAACACTTCAGGATTACAGGATCTTTTTTTTGCTATTGTGTAGATTTAACTTTTTTGATTTGAAGCTTTTTAAAACTGTTTTCCCTTTGGCCTTTTCCCTAAAGCCAAAGTTGTTGAATTTTTTGATCAAATTGGGGAAAAAAGGCAAAAAATGTTCAAAATTTGGAACTGGAGAATCCTGTAAATTTTTTTCATCTGATTTAAAACAATTTTTAAAATGCCAAAGTGTTCAGCTCATGGAGATCTTTTAAAACCAAAAGAAGTATAAATTTTTTTACATTACCCAAAATTTAAACCCCCCACCACCAAAACCTCCCCCCTGCCCCCCACCTTTCCCCCTCCACCTCTTCTTCATCCTCCCACCCTGGGCTTTCCGGGTTCCCTTTCCCCTCCTTTCCAGCATTGCACAAAATGATTTCCCTCTTGTTCTTACCACCATCAGCAATTAAAACTGTCAGCAATCTTCAGGGGGTCAGGAGTTCACAAACAAAAAACACAGGGATTTGTGACCTCATTTTTTTCCCGCGAATGCTCAAAAAGTGGGTCCCGTTGGCAATGTCCAAATTTTTCCCGGGGAAAAAAGTTTTTCCCCAGTCAAAAGCCAGTGGTAATGACAAACCCTCACTGGATCTGTTGGCATTTCCCAGGGAAATTTTTGTATAGTTGTCCTAGTCAAACCCGTGGAAAAGACAAAACCCTCACTGGATTGTTGGCAATGTCCAGAAACCCTTCCCTGTTTTTAAAAAATTTTTTGTCCCCTTTTTTGGGCCAGTAAACCCGTGGTAATGACAAACCATCCCCGGAACTGTTTCCCCAAAGTCCAGAATCTTTCCCGGATTTGTTTTTCCTTGTCAAGCCAGTGGTAATGAAAAAACCATCAAGGGGTCTGTTGGCAATGTCCCAAAAATTCCTGGATATTGTCCTAGTCCCAAACCAGTGGTAATGGGCAAAAACCCTCACTGGTCTGTTGGGAAAGCCCCGAATCCCTGTGAAAAGTTGTCCCAGTCCCGCCATGGTTTAAAGACAAACCATCAGATCTTTTGCAATGTCCCGAAATTTTTCCTGGAAAAAAATTGTCCCAAATCAACCCGTGGGAATGAAAAAACCATCACTGGAAACTTTTGCAAATTTTTTTCCCCCAAGAAAATCCCTTTTTCCTGTGAATTTTTTGTTGTCCTATCCAACCAGTGGTAATGACAAAACCCCTCCCCTGGTCTGTTGGCAATGTCCAGAATTTTTCCTTTTGTTGTCCCTAGTTTAAACCAGTGGTTTAAAGAAAAAATCACTGGGTCTGTTGGCAATGTCCAGAATCTTCCCGTGATAGTTTTTCCTAGTCAAGCCCCGTGGTAATGACAAAACCTGGGATCAATGTTTCGTTTTTTTTAGGGGTGAGGCCTTTTAAAAAAATTTTTCTTTTCTTGTGGCTTTGGGGGCATGAAAAATGATGACTGCCTTGGGGCTCCTGTGGTAACCCCCCGGGGTTAAACCCAAAATAAAAATCATTTTCAAACCCCTGCTACAGGGAAAGCAGGTTAGGGGTTTTTTGAAATTCAAACTGAAACTGGAAATTCAGTTGAAAGTCTTCCTCCTTGTCAGTGAAAATTTTCTACAGGCCAAAAAAATTTTTTGTCTTCTCTCCCCCCGTTCCAAAAATTGCAAATCGCAAACCCCGTATCTTTTGACACTGAACCCCGGACCTCACATGTAGAAGCACCAACTCATTTCAGGGGGGAAACCCTCAGGGAAAAAAAGCACACCACAGTTAAAAGTTATTATGTAAAAGGGAAACCGGGGGCCATCTAGGGATACTTTTGCGGTCTTTTCCCTTCCCCATCCCTGTACCCCAGATAAAAACTCCCGCGCATACGCAGCAAGGAAAAAGTGGAAAGAAAACTTAAAAAAAATTCATGTTTAGTTATTCATCTTTTTAAAACTAGATAAATTTTAAAAAAGATAAATTTAATTTGGAGCTGGTTTTAACATTTTATGGTTATTGTATAATCTTGGAAAGAAGGGGGGGGGGTTGGGGGGGGGGGGGGGGGGGGGGGGGGGGGTGGGGGGGGGCTGATCTGTGAAGCATTTATTTATTCACTTATTCTTTTTTTACTTATTTTTTATTCAAAAAGATTTTCAATACCCCAACCCCAATGCAAAACAAAATCCTTCCCTGAACATGGGTCCTTTTTTGCTTGTGCTCGGGCGCATTCACAAGACGTTGGTTAACTCCCCGTGTGTTTCATGATTTGACTTTGTAAGCCCCTTATTTTTTAAAATACAAGTCATCCAAAACCCAAAATCAATTAACATAACAAACTTTAATCTATTAAAACTTTTCGACTTGCCATGTTTTTAGGGTGTTTTGGGAAAGTTTGAAAATTTATCCACAAAGGATCAAATCCGAACAAAGCACGAGTGTTAGCAACTTGTTTAAAGGGAAACACTGTCTTTCACAGTATGAGTTTAAGCGAACAGAGGGCTTTAATTTATAAACTAATGAAATTGATTGCTGTTATGCTTTTTATTCTTGTTATAATATTGGGTTTTATATCACTTTTTAAAGTCGTTTCTTACCAAAATTTGCTTTGAATTTTGCACCCGAACATGGGTTTCACCCTTTGGGTTTAAACTCCCCCCATTTTTTCCACCCCGCCAAATTTTGGTTTTAAACCCAAAGACTATCGCCCTTTTTTAAGGGGAAAAATTTTGCTTCCCCGTGATTTTTGAAAGACCCCAACCCAACCTTTTCCCACCCCAAAAAAACCCCCCCATCCAAACCCCCCCCCACTCTCCCACACCAAACCCCCCTTTTTCCACCTTCCTCCACAAAATCACCAAACATAAAACCCCCCCCCCCCCACCCAAACACCTCCAAACCAAACCTTTCCCCCAAAACCCCCCCCCCACATCTCCAACCTTAACCAAAAATCCCCCCCCCAAAACATAAAAACCCCAACCCACCCACCTCCCCTTAACCTCCCCCAAACCCCCCAACCCCCACCCCACCCCCCCCAACCCAACCATTAAAACCCCCCCCAACACCCCCAAACCTCCCACCCCCCAAATTAAATCCAACCCACCCCCAAACCCCCCAAACCACCAACCAAACACCCCCCCCCCCCCACCCCCCCCCCAACCCCAAACCCCCCCACCAAACCCCCCACAAAACCAAAACCCAAACCCCCAACAAACCCTCCCACAACCCCCTCCCACCCCTCCCCCCAACCAACCCCCCACCCCACCCCCCCCCCCATACCACCCCCCAAAAAACCCCCCCCCCAAACCCCCCCCTCCTTAAACCCCAAAAAAAAAAACCCACCACTTACCCCCCCAAACACAAACCCAACTTTTCCCCCCCCCAAAACCCCCCAACCCAAACCCACAATTCCCCTTCCCCCCCCCCCCCCAAACCAAACCCCCCCTTCCCCAAAACCCCCCCCCAACAAAAACCCAACTTTCCCCCCCCAAACCTTTCACCCTTAAAAAAACAAACCCCCCAACCAACAAAATTTAACCCCCCCAACCCAACCCCCACCCCCCAACCCCCACCCAAACCCCCAAACCCCTAACCCCTTCAAACCCCTTAAAACAATTTACCCCAAAACAAAAACAAAAAATTTTTAAAACCCCCAAATTTTAAACCCCCAAAAACCCCCCCCCCCACCTCCCCCCCCTTTTTTCCCCACCCCCCTTTTTTTAAACCCTTCCTTACCCCCTAACAAAAACCCCCCAAACCCCCCCCCCAAAACCCCCCCCCCCCCCCCAAATTTTACCCCCAAAACCCCCCCAATTAAATTTTAAACCAAAAAACCCCAAAATTTTCCCCCCAAAAAAAAAAAAAACCCCCCAAAAAAAAAAAAACCCCCAAAAATTTCCCCCCCTTTTAAAAAAACCCCCTTAAACCTAAAAACCCCCTTAACCCTTTAAAAAATTTTTTCCCCCCCCAAAAACCCCCAAAAAAAACCCAAAAAAACCACCCCCCCCCCCAAAAACCCCCCACCCAAAAAAAATTTTTCCCCCCCGGTTTCAAAACATTCACCCCACCAATCTTAGACACTAACCACAAACTCACATTAAACCACTCATATCCCCGGGGAAACCATAAAAAAACATACCACATTAAAATATTATTA
>JAMYXO010008160.1:0-11183 GCA_033310375.1 Conus canariensis
AAGAAAGAAAGGGTGGAGTGTGTTTCAGAATGCAGGCATATGCATGTGCACTTGTTTTTTTGTTGGTGTGTTGTGTGTTGTGTGGTGGTGTGTGTGGGGGTTGTGTGTTGTTGTGAATTGTTTTGGGAGTCTTTTTGAAAACGAACTCGTTTTAATCATGGCCATTCAGTTCATACTACTGATCAGATGTTTTGACTCAATGACAAACTTTTTTGCTGCAATGCTTGTGCAGGTGTCCCACCCCCGTTACATGTTTGGCCACACCAACTATCACACCACACACAGGGACTATTTTTTGACCATGCAGGGTTATAATATGACAAATTACCCCCCTTTCGGTGAATGTGCTCACTTGATTTTTGGGGTTTTTAATATAAAAAATAGTTTCACCAAAAAACTTTACATTTTTAAAATTAAAGCATTTTCAGTAAACAAGTGGGTATTTTTTTTGCTCCCATAAAAAAAACCTAACACAGGTAACTTTTATTCAAGACTGCACACCTTTTTAAACTTGAAAAAGTCAGAAAAAATACATAGACGAACAATCTAATAGGGGGGGGAAAAAACAAGCGCAGGCCAACAACGAACTATTTTCATAGTAATGACTTGGCAAAGATTTGGACTTAAGGGGGGGGGGGGGGGGGGGGAAATTTTTGAAGAGGGGAGAAACGGGGAACAGAAATTAAGAAAATAGTTACAGATATGAAAACTCTTCACACGCAAAAGGGGAACCATCGCAACCCTTTTGAAGGCAGATATATTTGATTGCCCTCCGAGGCCTTTTCGCCCGCTGGTCGGACTCATCAGGGAGACACGGCGGGTTGTTCGCGCTCCGGCGTAAAAAGAGACACACCACAGTCCATAAACTGTGGGTTCTCACCACCAAGATGAAAAAAAGAATCCAATAGCACTACCAAACAGCCAGCAAGAGATAAATGAAAACCAAAACAAATGTGGGGAGGAAAAAAAGTTGCGGGAAAAACTAAAGACATTATTTCAAACTTAAAAATAAGGAAAATCTTTGACCTACCTTAGACCCACCCCAAAAATGCAAGGGAATCAAAAGACAAACCACACAGAAAAACAGAACAAATACAAATAACCTCAAATTTTAAACAAAACAAAAATCGGAAGAAATTTGGCAGGGGGCAGTAAAGAAAAACATAAACAATTGGGGTATTTTTGCTCCCCCTAAAAAACCTAACACAGATAACTTTTTTCAAGTTGGGGACAGCCTTTTAAACTTGAATAAAGTCAGACAAATGCAAAAACGAACAATCTAATAGGGGGAAAAAAAAAGCGCAGGCCCCAAAAACTGAACTATCTTTTTTAATAATGACTTGGCAAAGATTTGGGCTTTAAGGGGGGGGGGGGGGGGGGTAATTTGAAATGGAGAAACTGGGAACATGAAATTAAGAAAATTGTTTTACAGAAAAAAAACCTTCACTAGCTGCATAAGGGAACCACGCATTTTTCCCAAACGCTTTCTTCCTTTTACATTTTTCCCAAATAACTTGCTGCCGAATTGAAAGAAAATAATGTCAGAGAGTAAAAATTTGCACAAAAGAAGAACAGGGGAACCAAAAAAATAAAAATTGACAAAAACGTATTTTTTTCCAACTAAGGGGGTTTGCTTGCTGCTCAAATACAGCAGGCCTCAAAAAGCTTCGTATCTTGGGGGGGGGGGGAGGTTGGGGGGGGGGGGGGGGGGTTTCCTGGAGCAAATCTAAAAACTTCTTTTAAAGACCGCGTGTCGCGAACAGTACCCCCGGGCCTGGGGGTGACAAAGCAAAAAAGCCCTTCCCTTAAAAGGAGAAAAGGGAAAACCCCCAGAAGCCCGGTGACGTAACCTGGGTCCCCAAATACTGCAACGATGTGGTGTAGTTTGGGTTTTTCCAGTGAAAGCCTTTCAAAAAACACGTATTTCCCCCAAAAATGGAACCAGGGTGGGGAATGAACTTCCCTTTTAATGAGAAAACCCCCTCTCCCCTCCTCTCCTCCCTTTTTTCTCTCTCTCTCTCCTCTCTCCCCCACTCTCTCTCTCCCCTCTCCCCTCCTTTTTTTTCTCCCCCTCACCTGGGGGGTTGAGATTAAATAAAAAGATTTAAAGATAAATAACCTAAAAGGGGAAAATTTTTTTGGGGGGGGGGGGGGGGGGGGGGTTGGGGGCAAAAAGGGAAAACCTGCCCTTTTTTTTAAGAAAGTGGGAAAATGAACTAACATTTTTTCTTTTAAATGCAAACTTTCTGGAAATTTTATAAAATTTATAAAATAAATATATAGAAGGGGAAGGGAAGAGAAAAGAGAGAGAGAGAGAGAGAAAAGAAAGATTTAAAATATATAAATATATATAAATATAAAATATATATCAAAGCTTTTTAAAAGGTTTTAAATGGTTAACCGAGGGAAAAATGCCCCAAAACCCGTATTGTATGAAAAATTTATTTTGTGATTTTAGGCTTTTTTATAATTTTTTTTAACCCTGAGAAAAAACAAAAGGAAGAAACTTTATTACTGCCCCCCCCAAAATTTAAAATTGAAAAATTTCCCATCAATTTCCCTCCCGTTTTTGGAATTAAACCACTTACAAATTTTTTTACTTTACCTATTGTTTAAAAAGGGGTTTAAAGGGCCCCCACAATTAAAAAAAAGTTTTTTTTAATTGTCAAATTTTTGGGAAATTCAAAGTTTTTTGTTTCCTTTTAGATCCCCTCCCCCCTTACCTTTTCGACATTTTAAATTTGGGGGTTCCCAGGCCCTTTCCAAAATTCTGTTTATTTTCCCCAAAGTGGAGGAAGGGGGAATTTTTTGGGGGGGGGGGGGGGGGGGGGGGGGGTTGAGGGGAGGTCATAAAAGGGGACTTAAAAAAAGGTAAAAAAAAGGAAGAAACTGGAAAAAACAGGCTGGGGTTTTAAAATCCCCTTTCTTTTTGTTTTTAAAAGCACTTTTGGCAAGTGGTATTTTCGAAAAACAAAAAATTTTGGGCAAATGCTTTACACGACCCTGCTTTGGCAAGGAAAAAAAAAAGGTGAAAAGAAAAAAAAAACCAAACCCCTGCCAGAAAAATTTTTCTTTTTTAAACCGGGGGGGTGCCCGGGTTTTTTTTTTAAGGGGGAAGCGGGAGGGGATGAAAAGGGGAGAAAGAAAAAAAAAAAAAGGTAATGAAAAAAAAAAAGGGGGGCAAAATTCCCCCAAATTTAATTTTATAAAACTGTCCAAAACATTTTTTCTGGTTTTAAAAAAGTCCTTTTTTTTTTTTAAAAAAAATTCAATTTCCCTTTCTAATTTCCCCCCCCCCTTAAATTCCCAAAAAAAAGCCCCCTTTAAAAACCCCTTGAGCCAAAGGGGTCCAAACAAACAAAAGTGACGGTTTAAAAATTTTAAAAAAGTAAAAAAAAAAGGCATGATTTCTTTAAATCCCGAAATTTTTGGGGGTCTAGTTTAGTTTTGTAAATTTTGCAACATTTAAAAATCATTATCTTTCCCCTTCCCAGAAACGACCCGGAAAAGGTTTTGATCTTTAAAAATAAAAAAGAATATTGTCCCCAGGTTTTTTCTTTTGTAAAAATTTAATAAAGCGCTTTTTTATTTGGGAAAAAACCATTATTGTACCCTTTAGATTAAAAGTTTTAAAAAAAAGACAATTTTGTGATATTGAATTTTTTGCTGAAAAAAATTAATTTCCCGAATTACACCCCTTAGGATTCAAATTTCCACCATAGGCCCTAGGAAAACGAAAAGACCTTAAAACCTTTTTTCAAACCTTCGCAACGGTTGATGAAAGCTCCCGGAAATACTCACTTAAAAAATGGGCCCAAAGCCCTTAAAAAACCCTCTCCTCTCTCCTCTCTCCTCTCTCTCCTCTTTTCACACACACACACACACACACACACACACACACCAAAAACACACACACCCCAAAACAAATCCCGACACCCACTTTTCGCACACAACACTTTTTTCCCCCACCCGCGCGCGGGGCGCGCGCACACACACCCCCACACACACACACACAACCCACACACACAACACACACACACACTAAAAGAGTAAATGATAACATTCTCCCATTTTTTAAATTATGTTTTTTTAAAAGAAAAGCAAGGACATAAATTTGAGCATATTTTTGGGCCCGTCAGTGCCTGAAATTGCCCCGACCAAAACACAAAGTATTTAAAAAAGAAGACACAACTGTTTCAAACGAACCCGAAATTTAAACAATGAAAACAAAAATCAAAACACACTTTTTGGGCCCATTGCTTCCCCCTTTTTTGTTTCAAAGATTTTTTTTTATCAACAGATTTTCCCCTGCCCAAAAAAAACGATCACCTTACCCGCTTAAGTTTTTTGTGGGAAACTAGGTTTTGCCCAAACCAATGGACCCGCCTAAGGGAACGTATCAATTTGGCCCTTTAGGTTCCCAAACAAATCGCGGAGACAGAACCAAGGAGTTAAGAGAGGGTGCATGTTTGGGTTTGGGACTAAACCCCCTGAACAAAATGCCCCCCCCAGGGGGCCCCTGCAAAAAACTTTTTGAACGACCCCCGAGGCCCCAAAACAGGGTTTTGGAAAAAACTGTGCATCAAAGGGGATGGGAAAAATGATTTACCCCGGATGGTGTGGATGTCTGGAACTACCCATCAGACCGCCAGGGAAATTTTTCGAACTCACCACAAGGTTCCGTGTTTTTTTTTGCCCCAATGAACCTTTCCAAAACATTTTCTTGATTTGCGTCAGATACTTTTTAAATCACAATGTTCAACTTTTTTCTAACAACTTTGGTTTATTTTTGTTTTTTTGGCTTTTCTTGTCTTTTTTTTCTCTTCTTGAAACCCAACAGACATTTAAATAAAGTTTGAAGTAAATAACAAGCAGGCGTCCTTGAAAACGTGTATAAAATTTCTTTCATACACACACACAACACACCACACCACCCCAACCCCCACACACACATAAACCCCCCAAAAGGGCTAACTTTCTATAGGGGCACTTTAGATGGATTCCCATCATTTGCTTTTTCCCCTTTATACATGTGCAGCCTTTCACCCCCCCTATCCTGTTTTGAGAATTTTGGGAAATCATTCCCACGTTGGAAAAGGGGGGGGGGGGGGGTGTTAACCCCCCTAGTTTTTCTTTGCACAACTTTTCCCAGAGACAGCAAATACTGGGACGCCCCCCAAAAACTGGATCGGGTTTGTCAGGTTATCCCTCGAAAACGGGTGCTACAGAGGGAATTTGGGGAAGAAAAAAAATTAAAACTGAAACCCCTTCCCTAAAAAAAAAAAGCGGGGCCTAACTTTTTCCAGATCAACGCGTTTACTTTGACAAAGGATCCCTTGGAAAAAAAACATCTGAAAAGTCATGCTGGCCCAAAGAACTTCAGCGGGGATAAAAATTTTTTGTATTTAAACTACATCCGTATCCATGTGGATTTAAAAACCTTGTTTCCTCCTTCAAGGGTAATTCGCTCCTTCAAACACAATCACATTTTTGTTTTGTCCCTGTCACATTTTCCCAGCACAGAGAATGAAAAACGGGAAAAGCAATTAGTACCAGGGGGGTCATAAAGCTATTCACCGAAACAGAAAACTGCACTTCGGGCTGTTTCATTTTGGGTAGGGGTCCTTTTTGGCTCCTTTCTGATCCAGTGTACCTGGGCCCCAAAGAAATTCAACGCCCAGGGTTTATAAAAAAAAAAACTACCACATCCCTTTGCGGGCGTTTTCCCCCTGACGTCCATCTAAAAAACTGCCGTTACAAAGGACTTTGAAAAACTGACCATGGGCAGGGAAAAAGGGGGGGAAATTAAAATTTGAGGTCACCAAAAGACAAAAAAAGAACCACAAAAAATGATCCAATTTAGACGAGGATCAATTAGAATGGGGATAATTAAAGATGATGTAGAGCCCATCAGGGTTTCACAGACTACAGGGCAGGGCTGTACTCTAT
Organism: Conus canariensis; assembly: GCA_033310375.1. Taxonomy (NCBI): domain Eukaryota; kingdom Metazoa; phylum Mollusca; class Gastropoda; order Neogastropoda; family Conidae; genus Conus; species Conus canariensis. Next base: position 5,950 of record JAMYXO010008160.1, read on the forward strand.
CTTCCCTTTTTTTAAAACCCGGCCTTAGAAATGCAAACACCTGCAAAGGGAAGTCAGGGCATTTTAGGGAACACCCTCTGAAAAAGGGATCAGGGTGAATGGGGACAGCTTTCTTTTGGGTTTTTGTCTTCCCTTTTGAGTCCCCTAGCAAAAGCTTTGCTTTTGTGAAAAAGCAAGCGTTAAACAATAAAAATTTCCCTGTCCCTTGGGAACACGGGTAAATTTAACCTTTTCAACATCGGGACAGCACAAACTCAAAAAAAAAACCATCAGGCCGAAAAGGCTGGTTCACCTGGGAAAAAGGTTTTTTGATATCTAACAAAAATTTACGCGCAACAGCTTCCTTTTTGCTTACATGAAAGTTGAACAAAAACGGTTTTGCCCAAAAAAGCCGGGTATGGTTTTTGCCGGCGCACACATGGGGTTTTATAAAAGAAGAGAAAGAGATAGAGAGAAGAGAGAGAGAGAGAGAGTGTGTGTGTGTGTGGGGTGTGGGATTTTTTGTGTGTGTGTTTTGGTGCGTGCGTCCCTGTGTGGGGTGTGGTGTGGGGTTTGGTGTTGTGTGTGTGTTTGTGTGGTGTTTGTGTGTGTGGTTGCAGTTTAAGAAGTTTTCAAGGGACAATTTTAGTGCATAGTTCACGCAGGGTTTTCTTTATGGGAAACAGTAAGGGGAAGCACCAATTAAAGTATGCGCACCTGTACTCAAATGCCAAAATTTTCATGTAAATTTATGATCCTTATTATCTGCATCTTTTATTGCAATCACATATCTTCTTCCTTTTTTCCAGAAGTCCTTTGAGCGGGCCCCAAATGTAAAACATACCAGATTTCCCCAGCCTTTAGTGGGTGTGTGCCAAAAGGGCCCCGATCTCCCGCATGTAGTCCTTTACAATCTGCAATGTTGTTAGCCCATTGTGTTTTCCTTTTTTTTTTTTTTTTGTTTTTTTGTCTTTTTCCTTCTCTCAAACCCCCTGAACAAATTTATGAAAATTTTTCAGCAACCCTTAAAAATTTTCTAACTTTGGGCACTAACGCAAATCGGTTATAAAAATACTGTTTTTTAATTACTCAGTTATCACGTCCCAGAAATCCCGGGGTTTTTTTTAAATCTTTTGAAATTTGTGAGTTTCGTCAGTATTTGTGTGTATTAGTACAAAATTTCATTTGGCGTATTTCCCCAAATTTTTCGCGTCATGTTTTTCAGAGAGCTAATTTTGGTTTGGGGTGGAAAGCGTGAGCCTCTCGGGGGGTTTTTGGGGCAAACAATTGTTTTGGAGGGGGGAGTTCTCGCCACGAGTGTGGCCCCGGGGTTTCTGGTTTTACTCTCTGTGCATAATTAATTAATTTTTTTCTTAAAATTAAAAGATGGTAATTTACCCTTTCAAGTGCACCCCCAAAAATTTTAGTAAAATTATTAAAGTTTCCCAACCCTAAAAGTTTGTTTTTGAGAAGCCGACGGGAGCATCGGGGGACCCGGGGCCCCACAAAAAAAAAAACAGGGTTGTGTCCCAGAGGAAAAGGTGAAATTAAAAGTACAGATTTACCGACACAGTGTTTTGTTTGGGGCAGTGACGTAAGAAAATATAAAATAGGGGATTCTGGCTCACCCCCCCCTCCGCCACTCCAACCGGCTAAAAACCGGGTTTCCCCCCCTGTTTGCTCCCCGGGTTACCCCGGGAAAGCCTATTTTTATAGTTCCTAATAGTTTAAAAACTTTACCCAAAAAAACATAAAGGTAGGAATTTTCTTTTTTTAACACAAAATTTTTAAAACTTTTGAGACTTAAGTTTTTGCTTAAAACCTTCGTTTTTTTTTGATCGGGTTTTTAAAAACTTTATTTTCTTTCATTCATTTCCCAATAAATTTGCCGGGGGGGGCTCCGTCTTAACCCCGGGGGAATTAAAAAACCAAAAAATTGGGCTTTTAATTGCTCCTCTAAAAATCTTTTTAAAACTGAGTTTTTTTTGACATAAAATCCACACCTTATCCCAGCATGTCCTTCCACTGAAACCCATTTTTTGGGACAAAGCGTTTTTTTTTTTTGACTAAAACCTTTTCCCTGCTGAACAATATCTAAAAAAAAATAGTGCCCTGATTTCCCCTTCAAACTGTCAAAAAGAAATTTCAAAAACACTCACCATTTATTGCAAGGATCAACTAATATATTTCATAAATTTTGTCCAAAAAAAAACCTTTCCCGTCGTGATATGCTTTTTTTTCCCAATTTAATTGGGGGGCAAAAAATTTAACAATTTTTGATCAAAATTATAACGAAAATGTTTGTAATAGGTCGGGGACAAATATTGTTTTTTCCACAACCAGCCCTGTCCAAAAACCCCTTTGAACAAATGAGGGTTTTTGTCAAAAGGGTTTAACATCGCATTGACACCAAAGCGTCTGCTCCATAGTTTTAAAAACAGAATTTAATCTAATCCAGTTATTGTTTTTATCATACTCTTTTTCAAAACTTGTTCATTATAAAAAAACCCTAAAAGGGCCCCAAAAAGTGAAAGGGGGGGAAATTAAGTCCAGTTCTTTTCTGTAAGATCGTTTCTATTTAAACTAATATCAATTTTTTTGCTTGTTGTTTTTCCCTTTAAATTTCCTCGCCCTTTGAAAAGGGAACGACGACAGTAATTTTAAATTTTTTTTCCCAACGCCCTAAGTTTGCCACAAATAAAAAATTTCCCTTCCCAAAATTTCACTAAACACCCACAGCTCCATTTCTTGCCCACTTTTAAGACAAAAATTTTTTAAAAAACATTTTTAACTGTCCCCCCTAATTTTGTGCGGGGAAAATTGAACTGTAATTTTGTAAAAGCTTTTTTTAAAAACCGTTTCCTTCTGTAGGATGTACTTTTTTGCCCCCAAAGGGGCTTTTTCGATCTTTTTCCCCGACGGGTTTGCCCTTTGGCATAAACTTTACATGAAAAACCGGGTTCAATGCTTTTTCTGAAACTTTTTTGACGGTCAAAAAATGAAAAATGGGCTTAAAATTCAAATTTAATGTCCCTTTTCAAAATATGGTTCTAAGTGCCATTTTTTTTGTTTTTTTTTTCGAATTTTTTAAAATTCATACTGCCCGTTTTAATTTGCTTCTAATTGCGTAGTTGTTCATTTTAAAGGAAATTTTTTGTTTGTCGTCAACCTCTTTGCGTTTAAATAAAAAACCATTTTTATTTGAAAACTCAAAACCATATAAAGTGCCAAACTCCCTTTTTTGTTCAAAGTCCTCAACGTCGAAAGGGTTTTTTTTTAAATTCAAAATTTACACACCCCCCTCAGGCGCAAATGTGACCCCCGAATCGTCGGGTCCACGGCCCTTTTTTTTTTAAAACAACGTATTATTTTTTTTTTCTAAAAAAATGTGCAGGTTATCACATTTCACCAAATTTTCCCCTTTTTATCTGGATCTTTTTTATTTAAAAATCTGACCCTCCCCCCAAGCTAATCTTTTTTAAAATGTAAATTAGGGGAACGTAAAAATTTCATAAACCCCAATATGCCTTTTTTCCCCATGGAAAAGCTTTTTAAAAAAGTTGAGGGGCCTTTCCCTCATATAAGTTTTCATCAGTGCTCTCACTCATCCCCAAAAGTACATAGAGTAATGGGGTAAAGGCAAGATCGAGCGGAAAATTCTCCCTCAAAAAATAAATTTTTGTCCGGTGCAACTCTAAATTTATGATAGGCTTGAATTTATTTTAAAGCCTAACAATTTTTGCTAGCTCTACCCTCAAAAAAGTAAAGGGCTACTTCTTTTTTTAGGGTTTTAAAAGTTAACATTGTTTTTTTTATTTTCATTTTTAAGTTTTAGATAATGTCCCAAGTTACTCCCTTTTCCCTTTTTTTAGCGAGCAAAACCCTAATAAACCATCAGGTTTTGGTTAAAATGGGTAAATTAAAGTTCCTCTTCTGTCAAGTTTTTTAAAATCTCAATTTTTCCTCTTTTGGTTTAATTAAAATTTTAAAACCCTACGACTTTGTAAGAATAATTTTATGGGGGTGCACCCCTTTTGGGGCCGCATTTTTATCAAAAGCATAAAAAAAAAAAACGAAGGACTGCTTGAGTTTGGGTTTTTTACAAACAAAATTTTTAAAAAAATTTAAAAATGAGTGCATTTAAAAAAAAACTAATGCAAAAAATTCTGTTGGGCCGCAAATACAATCTTAAAAAAAAATAACAAAATGACACCCTTTGACATTTTTGTGATTCAACTGACGCCTTTTCAAGTAAAGGGTTTGTACCCATTGGAAACGTTTTTCTTTAAACCCCCCTATCAAAAAAACTACATCGCGAAAGTTGGGTTTTCACCGATGCAGTTTTTTTTCAGAAAACCCGTTAAACTTTCTGTTTATTTTGAAAACAAAGGGGGTGGAGTGTCCCTAAACGATCATTTAAATTTATCCTGACCTTTTGGGGAGGCAGTTTTAAAAATTTCATTTTTTTTTACACCTTTAGACGTATTTTGTCTGAACGCAAAGGGGCCAATTTCCAAATGACAAAACTTTTAATCCATTCCCGAAAAAGAATAGATTAAAAAGGGTTTTTTAAAGGGTCCCGTAACGAATTTTATATTGACCCAAAAAAAACAGACTTTAAGGGCAAAAATTGGATCCCTTTAAACCCTGGTTTAGGCACTCTTTATTATTGGGGGGTGGGACAGAAAAATATAACTATGATTGGAATTTCCCCCTTTCACATCTTTTTCTTCAGCACAACGGGTTTACCTGGGGCCATAGAGCAAGGAAAAAAACAGCATGGACCCAAAAATTTATTTTTGGGTACTTCTAAGGGCCTAACTAGACGGAATAGAAAGAAAAAACGACTCAATTTGAAAATTATTTGGGGGTTTGCTAGGGTTTTCCCAACACCAAAAGAGATCAAAAAAATTATCCTTTTTACTTTTCTTTGACGCCCAAAAACAGTATTTACAAATTTAAGATTTTATTAAATTTTTGCAAATTTATTTGCCTTCCAAATATTAAAAAGGTTTCCAAAAAGTTTTGCAATACCCCAAAACGAAAGAAACTTTTCTGTTGGCACTGGTTTATACATGCGCCTTCGACCTCAACTTCAGAAAGAAAAAATATAAACAAAAAATAATGAAATCCTTGGGCCCGTAAAGAAAAGAATGGAAAAAACGGACATAAAATTTTAAACCAGCAAAAGCAAAAAAAAAAGAAGCCCCAACCCCCAAAAAAACCCCCCCCAAATTTAAAAAAAAGAAAAAAAA
>JAMYXO010008161.1:0-11183 GCA_033310375.1 Conus canariensis
CAACCCCAACAAAAAAATTTTTGGATTCATTTTTTCAGTTGGTTACAATGCTTTTTTATTTTATCCTATTAAACTTTTTAACAGCCAGGAAACAAGCAACTTTTTTTTCCCTTTAACTGGGAACCATTTTTTTACAGGACCTCGGCTTTCATCAGAGCAATAATGACTCATCACAGTGCCCTTTGCATGGGCTTTTTAAACATCCTCCCCCATCTTTTTTGGTCAAAAACACCACTGTGTTTAAATTTAAAAAGGAAAAAAAAAATATGCAAAGGGTGGGTCCCCAAAAATTGAAGCACTGATGTACATATGCACGTCCAAAAGGTTCAGGATGTGGACCTCAATCCACGCGGGAAAGCAGGTGTACACTGAGGGACAGAACGGCGAGCACATAAAGGGGGCAAGGTGTTGAACGACAACTTTTTGTCCCCCAATCAACTCCCAGCCCGGTATTTGGGCCCCCCTGTTTTGGGGAAGATAGTGGGGGTTTAAGGGGGTTCCCGGGGAAAACTGTTCCTTTCCACAGTGTTACGAGACTTTACCATTTTTTTAAATTGAAACAATCTTGTATGACATTTTAGCAGACCAAGTGGATAATGCACTCTCTTGGAAAAACCAGGAAATCCCCGTCAGGGGTTTAGTCTTGCCCGGGAAAATATGTTTCCCCACCCTTTCCACAAAACCTTTTATTGAGGGTAAAAAGTCTTTCTAGGAAGGTTTGATAGAAACAGGCCCTATGGGTGGCAACGAGCAAAATGGTGTTTAAAAAAAAAAACAATTTTTGGGAATTTTAGAGAAAAGACAAAAAGAAGAAAATGACATAAAACCATTCAATAATTGGGCTCTGGGAGACCCTTGCCCCCCCTTGCCTAGGGCCATCCCTGTGGTCCAGAGTCGGCATGCCAAAATCCTAAGTTTTCCAATCGTGCATATTGGGCAGCTGTCAGATTGCTCCTGCCCAAATCTTTGGTTCATCTGCCAAAGTCTTCTCGGGCGTCCTGTTGCCCTTGCCCCCCCAGTGTTCGATAAGATGTTTTTTTGGGTGGTTCTGCCTCAAAAATTTGTCCAAAATAGGCAGACTTTGTTGATTTATTTGCTCATTATTCTCTTTGCACCCTCATTTTTTCGCACCTTTATTGTAACTTTGTCTTTCCAACTTATTCTACCCAAAATTGGAGTATCCACATTTCAAATGCTTTAGTTTTCTGCCCGATTAAAATATCCTGTCTCTGCTCCGTACAAAAATGATTGGAAAGAGTAACACTTCACCAGTCTCTGCTTTAGCGGAGCTTTGTTCATGTGTTAAAAGAAAATTTTTTCCTTTTTGAATGTTTCTTTGCTTTATTATCTTTTTAGTGACTTTTTGCTTTTCATTGGGCCCCCCTTGGTGCTGGTCTGACCATATTTTTAACTTTTTTAAATTTTTCCATTTGGTTTGTCAAAAAAATATTTTGCGTCTTGATTTCGTCTTGCTGGTCCAAGGGCTTGCTTTTTCACGTTTATTTTTAAGACCTTTTCTGGCACTGTTCTTAAACACATTGACCACTTTTGTAAATTTTTTTTTGCTTTCTGCCAACAATATGTTCACACTTCCGGGAAATTTTTTGATGTTTTTTCCACTTTTGGTAGGCCCTTAGTCATTTTACTCTTTTTAAAAGTATTCTGTAATATATTAATTTCAGATATGGGGACAAAACACATCCTTTTCCACTCTTCTTTTTATCTGGCTGGGTTTTTTCAGATCTTGGGCCCACTCTGATGGTGCCTTTTGTTCCCGTAAATTCACAAATGATTCTTTTTTTACATCAAAAACCCCCTTTTCTGTGAGGTGATGAGTTCTCTGTTTGGACGCGGTCAAAAAGTTTTGGCGTAACAATTTAAGCAAAACTTAGAGATCTTTTTATATTGCACGCTTTTTTGGGGGATGTTAAAGCAAAAACGCGTCTTCATGCCCCTTTTTTTTCTTGAAAACTAAAAAGTTCCTCTCAGTTTCTTCATTTGGTTTGCTTTTATCTGTTCTAAAATAACGTGAGGAAAATTTTCAAGGGGTAACATTTGACGGTGGGGTTCGAAATCTGACACATTGGCTTGTGTTTCTTTTGGGGGCAAAGAAGATTGGGTTTGAAATCCACAGGGAATTCCCCTTCCATATTTTTCCATTGAACAGGTCTGTAATTTACCATGCTGACTATTTTAAAGGGTACAATATTTTGCAGGTGACTTCATCTGGGCCTGGCTTTTCCCGTTTTGATTTTGTTGATGGCATTTTTCCTTTTTTTTTGTATTGGTGGCCATTTTGATTGCTGAGATTGGCTTTTTCTGGTCTATTAACCTCAATGGTCCCTATATATTTAGTCTATCGCATGATGCTCTCCTTTTTGAAAAAAAGCTGCCCCTCTTTTCTTTTGTGCATCCCCTTTTTAAAGCTCCATTTTGCCATCAAACGTGAACTTTCAACAACGTTTTTCTTTTAAGCGCCTCTATTTTGCATTTCCCAGGAGCCATTCTTTTTTGCTTCATTGCATTTTTTTATTTTGGTAAATTATTTTAAAACTTGACGGGTCAGTGGCTTTTTTTTTTTGCGCCTACATCAAGAAGTATTTTTTACATCCCCCGGGGGTTTTTTTTTTTTTGTTTTTTTTCTCAGGAAACTGGCTTACAGAGTGCTTTATGCTGTCTCTGAAAGGCTTGCCGCCCATGACGTACAGCTTTACTCATTGATGTTTTTATCTGAACAATTATAATAGATTATCAAGACAAGGAGCTCCTAGAGCAGAGAGAAAATGAAGTAAGAATAAAATGAAAGAATGATACAGAATGGTGGAAAAACAAGGAAGCAGCTAAACAATTCTTCAGTCATTAAAGTGAATTGGCCTTAGTGCAAAGAATTGAAAACATTTAGAAAAGAAAAAAAAAAAAAAAAAACACAAAAAAATTGATGCAGAATAAGGTGTGAAAATAAAAAACATATGCGAACCCTTCACAACCTGCCTGAGGAACACCTGCAATTCCTACCATCGAAGGCACAATCTATTTGTATTGGCCTGCCCAATGCCATTCGGTCCGCTGGATCTGGACTCATCCTGTGAGACACGGCTGATGTGTCAGTGCTCCTATGGTGTCAAATAGAGACACACCACAGTCCATAATCTGTTGATGATCTCCCCCAACCAAGTGTGAATGTTTGATGTTTTTCTGCGATATTTGCTCAATGCCTATGTTCATCAGCGTTTCACATCTGTTCAGAATTCAGCTGTAATTTCTGAACGCATGTCATCACTATTCTCAGGCAGTCTGTGACGTAAGCATGCAATTGTCATCATTGTTGACATTTCTTGTACAATGACATGTTGAAGAACAGGATTGTGGTCTGAGAGAAAATATCGGCTCCTAGGTATGTAATTTCTATCTTTGATGCCTATTCCGAAAACGACTTTTGAAGAGGATGCATACAGTCTGAAATTTCTGTCTACATCGCCAGGACACTTTCAAGTATACCTTTTAATCCTTACTGGTTGGTCCGAGACATGGTATTTGCAAGCCATAGAAATGGATTTCCTGCACAGAAGTGTGTGGGGTCTTGTACCTCTGTTCGATTTCCTTTCACCCAGCCCCTGTCTTCCCAGATACATTTATACGAGCGTTTCTCTGATCCCATCTCTGCAATGAAGTTCCCCCAAAATTATGATGGATTCTGATCTCTTGATTTGTGTAGTCATCATTGCCCTGTTTGTTATGTTTGTAGAATTCTTTGCCTTCCTCCAATTGGAGTATGGCAATGTCTAAAGGCTTAGCTTTGATTTTCAGAAGATTGCTTTTTCATTAACAGCCCAAATATCCTAGCACATAGTCAACATTTTTCTTTTGTTTAAAAAAACCCACCCTTGCTCATTTTTTTCTCACCTCCGCATGATGAAAAAAGCTTTTCTTTTTTAAATTTTAACCCACAAGTTGTATCTTGTCCCGGTATGCAGATAATATCTACTTCATTGCACTGCTTTTTGAATTGGGTTGTCAAATTTTTCCAGCTATTTTTAAGTTCAACATTCCTTTTCCCAAATAGAAGTTTCCTCCTGAAGCATTTCAAATCGCTTTCTCAGGTTTGGCCTTCCAGGTTAGGGGGCCAGCACTGTCTTTAGGGGTATTCATACTCCAAGCCGAGTATCTCCCCCCTGTGGCTTTAAACAAGATCCTGGGGGGTCCCAAGTCACCTGTATTGTTTTTTCCAGGACTTGTTTCATCATCTGATCATGACATTTCGTGGGACGAACGTGATGGGCCCCGACCCCTTTCACGGGGGCTGGGGGAAAGTACCCCTGTTCTAGACTCGCCCTCTTTCAGTGTGTCAACACAAAATTCACGCCTTTCCTCCAAAAACCTTTTTGGCTCTTCGCTTTTTTAGCTGTTCCGGGTTTCTTACTTTGGGATAGCATTCCTACCCACAGGTTTAACCCTTGGTTCACCCCAAGTTCGCGGGTCAGTTGAAACCGGGAAACCAGGGGGTGGCCATGCGTACACTACAAATCCTGACCCAAAAAGTTAGATGCAGGGGAAATGAAAAGGATCCGGGCCACCCCTGGCCTCCACGTGAAAACATCCCCCCCCCTGCACCCACCCACTGGGAGAGCAGCTGTAACTTCATAGAGGTCAGTTTCAACCAGAGATTTACAGAGCACCTAGAAAAAAAATTTAAAAGGGAAGTTTTTCATAAACTTTTTTTTTTGTTGTGCTCTTTTCATCACATTTTAACAGCAGCTGTGCGTGATTGGGGGTAGCTGAAGAATACCCGCCTACCTTAAAATTTTCAGTATGATCAATTAAATTTCATCAATGTAAATTTTTCTCCGGAAACATCTTTTTTTTTTTTCTTTTTTGTGAAGTTCTAACACCCTTTTCCTTTTATATTTTCTTTTTCCTTAAACGTTCGTTTTTCTTGTTTTTGGGCTTTGTTTTTTGACTTGAGAGGACAGAAATTTTTTCAGTTACCAGCAAAACAAACATTTCCCCATTACATCAACCACTTGCAGATTAGTCCATCATGCAAAACACACCTGCTAACATTCGCCATATGAAACCCATTACCCCAAATACACAATTGTAACAAAACAGAACATTTTCCCATACCTCACTGGCAAGCCGATTGGGTAATTACGCAAGCCCACATCTGAAATTTTGGGAGACTGCATGAAAAACAACTCTAAAACACAACACAAATGTAAATGCAACCCTTGGGGTTCCCCCTAACCCCCCACCCCCTTCAGCCTTTTAAAAGCTTACACTTTTTACAACATGAGGGGGGGGAAAAGTAAAGAACAGATAATTCTCCCACTCATTCCATTCACATCTTTTGCCCCTGACCCCTCCCCCTTGCATAGCATGTACACACACACCAACCAAGACACTAGCATCTGATAAAACAAACACAATGTAACATAAATTAGAAAAACCACAATTTTATGAAATAGCAAGGGGGTCCACTTTTCCGGCACAGGGCCGAAACGGGCCCAAAAAACCGAAAAAATTCCTTTTAAAAGGGCCAAAAAAATTTTGGGGGCTACAACTTCTGGGGAAAATTCCTTTCCCTGTTTTTGGCTCTAGGTTTCAGGGCCCGGCCAAAGTCTGGCTTTCAAAAATTTTCCTCGGAATAGAGTGGTTCGAAAACTGTTCAAAATTTTCCCCTTTTAGACCCACTGTTCCTCCTCATGAACAAAGGGGGATGCAGTCATTGTGCGTACAAAAAGCGGTCCCCCCCAGGTCATGGAAACCGATTTGTTACACCCTTCCCTTTGGCGATTTGCTGTTGCCCGGGGGTTGGTATGCGCAGGAAAACAGGAAAAAAATAAAGAGAGTAAGACTGAAGAATTTTAGCACCAAGTGGATGTGAAAAACAAGGGGGAAATGGGCCTGGGGTTGACCAATGTAAAGTCAAGGAATCAAGAGCACAAATTTGGATAGGCACACGTCACGGTTGAATCGACACAGCATATGCCCTCCACACACACACACACATATTTTTGTCCTTTAAAAATTTAGGCGGTTAAATGCTGAGAACCTTTTCAGGCCAGAATATTTTTAGTTTTCCAGGGGATCTTAAGGGGCAAAGGGCACCCTTCATGGCCCTCACAGATTGCAAAATCTTTTTTCATTTTTTTAAAAATTTTCTGTACTTACTTAATTTTCCAGCTTTAAAAAACCGCGCCACACGCACCACACAAACGAAAATTGCTAAAAAAATTTAATACACTTTTAATTTCCAAGGGCCTTTAAGTAAAGTATTTAGGTCCCAAGGACTTCATAATCTTCAAAACCGAATCAATTTTAAAGCTCAGTCATTTCAAATTGACCACGACAGGTTAGGAAATGATTTCCTGTTAAGGAAATTCTATTAATTCCATGTTTTTAATATGTATTGCTAGAAACATTCCCTCAAAAAATTATAACAGTTACAAAACCCGTATTTGTTATTTTGGAGGAAAAAAAATGTGGGGTGTGTATTGTTTTTTGTGAAGGATGGAGGAAGATATTTTGGCAATGTAACCATCATCTCCATCCTTTTTCATTTTTTTTTTAGATATTCAAAGTAAGATCCTCTTTTTTTTGTTGTTTTGTTTCTTTGTAAAAACACAAATAAGATCCTCTTTTTGGTTGTTTTGTTTTCTTTTAAAACACAAAGTAAAAACCTCTTTTTTGTTGTTTTGTTTCTTTGTAAAAACACAAAGTAAGATCCTCTTTTTTGGTTGTTTTTTTTCTTTGTAGATAACACAAAGTAAATCCTCTTTTTTTTGTTGTTTTTTTCTTTGTGATAACACAAAGTAAACCCCTTTTTTTTCAAAATTTTTTACTTACTACAATGCGACGGGAACAACCACAGATATGAAAGAAGATGGTAAACACACAATACATCACATCACACTCCCCTTTCCCAAACCCCTCCACACTACGTTGTTCTCATGCACATCACACACACAAATGGATACCATGGTGAACGTTGCAGGTGAAGGTATTTCCCGATTTCAGTGTGGTCAATGTGGGACGGCTGGCTCTGGCACTTTAAGAGGGCCAGATGTGCAGACCGCTCAATGACTGTGCTTGGGGCTCAGGGGTGTTTGCTGTATGTATGGGAGTGGGAGGGGAGGGGAAAAGGGAAAAAAGGGAGAGATGGGGTTTAAAATGGGGCAAGCACTCGAGTTATTTGACAGCAACTCTTCAATGAAAAAATATACCTTTGAAAAGGAAGCAATAGAGGGCAATACCCTTTATGAATTGTTTAGAAGGGAAGATTGTTTTAGAAACCAAAACATACTGCAAATTTAGTATTAAAATAAATCACATGGGAGAGAACAGACCCACCAAAGGGCAAAACATTTTTTTACCCCCTTTAGTCCTTCTCCCCTCACCCAAAGAAAGAGTCACCCTTCACATCAACGGGCAAGAAAATCCCACAGGACACTCCAATGTACCTTTAATTTAAACTGGCCAAAAACTAACCTGGGGCCCCGCAAATTAGCTCATTCATAGCAAAGCCTCAAGAAAATGGCCCTTGTGAAGAAACTTGCAGGGAAAGAAATTGGGACCAAAAGAAACCCCGAAGAAAGTATACACCGCAACCGTCAACCCCCAAATGGAGAATGCCTCCAGTCCCTGGTCAGCTCCCGCAAAGCCCAAACCGGGGACAACCGACAAAGTTACGGGAAACACCCCCGATTTTTAAAACAGGGCATGAAAACACCCCAATCCCAAACCCAAAGGAAAAAAGGCATAGACTTTAAACTCACTTGGGAAAAACGACAAGAAAAACGCAGAAAATGAAAAAAATCAAAAGACGACCTTCCCAACCCCAAAATTTCCCAAATTTTTATGGTTTTCCCACAAAGAAAAATTTTTAAAGCAACAAAGGCCCAAACCACCTCATAAAGGCCCTAGAGAAAAAACCTTAATCACCTCTTACAGTTTTCCTATAAAACCAATTGAAAAGCTTCAAAACCGGGGAGGCCCGGGCAGGGGGAACATTCCCCCTATCACCTTTAATGTCCGGGCATAACAGCCAAACAAAATTACACAGCCGAGGAACTCAAGACCTGGGCTTCAAACCTCGCAACCCCTTTCTTCCCCAACTACCCCCGGGGGTTTAGGGCATACATAGTTTGGGGGTCAGCAAAATGAGGTTTTTTGAAAAAGGGGAGGGGGAGTTTTTCATCAAGTTCCTGGATGGCAATCCCCTTTAGAAAGTCTGTGGGCCCCAGGGGACATACCCACAAAATTAAACCCAGCTGAAGTCTGTACCCTACTCCTTGCTGCCCAAACCCTTAAAAACCCGGGAAAACCGGGCCCCAAACCCCCTGTGAATCCATCCCGAAAGCCCCAGACACCCAAAGGGGAAAAAAAAATCCCCAAGCCAACCAAAAAGAACTCATTTCCCCCTCCAAAAAAGAGAACTGCTGTATCCCTGCAGGGACCCTTTTCCCCGTGGCATTTGGGGGAAAGGGAAGCAGACTTCTATCCAAGATCAGCAGCAGGCAGGAACATTTTCAGAGCTCCTGATATCCTACAAATTAAGCAACAACCAAACCTTTAGGGAAAAAATTCAAAAAGCATGGGCCAACGGGGCCCGGGCTTGGGACTGAAAGGACAAAATCCCCCACTTGACAGAGCAGGGGTTCAAGTTACCCTCTTCAAAGGGTGCGAACAGGAAAGAAAGGGCCCAAATCATCTCCCCTCACTCCCCCTCTCTCATACTGTCAGTGCCCTTGTGTCACAGACTACCACCCACATCTTACAGTCCTGCACTTCCTTTGAAGCCTCAAGACACCATACCGGGGCTCATTCCCCCCCCCAAAAAAAAAAAAATTTTAGGGGGGGGGTGGGGGGGGTGGTTTGGGGGGGGGGGGGGGGGGGGGGGGGGGGGGGCGGGCAGGGAAAGGTTTTTAAGGTATTCATTTTGCGTAAACCCGCCACCTTCCCAAAACAAATTGGGTTTCGGTTGTGCAGCTTTTGAGGAACAAAATTTTAAATTTGTTTTTAACCATAAAATTTTTTTTTTTTTTTTGAAAGCCCGTTTTTACCCCGTATTTGTTTATTGATTGGGATTTACTGGTGTTCACATGTTAAAAAGTCACCCCCAGCAGGGTTTCCATTCTTTTTTTTTTTCAAATTCCCGCAACCCAAAAAAAAAGGTGTTCAAAATTTTTTTCAAGGGAAAAATTTTTAAACCAACACAGAAGTTTTTTTCAGTTCGGTGCACGACTTCAAAACACTGTGTGCTGGCCAGGTCGCAGCGATTGAAATACACGAACAACATGAACCCCAGGCAAACCTTGGGGCTTTTGATTTTTGAAAAACTTTCAGGGGCAGAAATAGCCACAGATTTTGGGGGAAGGATCATGATCTGTTACTGTTTTTTTCTTTTGCTTTAAAGTTCAGATTTCCCCCATAACCATCCTATGAACCCCTTTCCCCTTTTGTGGGGAAATTCCGTGTAAGTCAACCCAACATCAATTTTCATTTTTTGGAATCTTCATCTTTATTTTTTTTGCTTAAAGAAAAATGAAATGTCAACGACTTTAACTTCCCGACTTTGGGACATTGTTGGGAGGGGTTTTTACCTTTACCCTGCTTTCTTTTCCCCACCCCTTCCCTCTCTTTCTTTTTTGGGTTCCCAGCCATGTGTGCGCAATTTAACAACAGGGTTTGGGTTTATCAACTTTCCCCAAAAGTCCACAAAGAAAGAATTGAGGCCCAAAAGGGCTTCCCTGATCTGAAAAACCCCAAGGGCACAGGTTTATTGTCAAAGACCCTGGCAAGTGGAAAAGGAACCCCGCCGACCAAAAAAAACAAATTGTACAAAATCCATCCCCAAAATTTAAGAGTTTTTTAAAAAGTTCCCAAAAAATGGCTTTTTAAAGAAGAAACCTTTTTTGTTGGGGATTTGCCCAAAAAGGCCACTCCAATTTTTCACCCCTTCTTATCTTTTAAAAGGTGAAGAGGCTCTGTGGTGCACTCCATTTTCATGAAAAAACCCCCACAGTAAAAAAATAAACTTTCAGTGTTGAGACTTTGCCCTGAGGGGAGACAAACTTTTTACAGCAGAAATTAATTTAAAACCCCGTTCAGCATATCCACCTGGAAAGTGGGGTCTTTGAATTTTTTTGTTAAAGGAAACAACGGGTTTAAGATTTTACCGAAAAGAAAAATTTTAAAAGAAGGGTTTTGGGGTATTTTTTTGGTGGTCATTAAAAGGTTGTGGGGGATGTTGTTGTGGTTTTTTTGGGGTTTTTTTTTGTTTTTGGCTTGTGAGGGTTTACTTCAACAAGGTACAGCCCCGATACGGCCCTTTGCGGTCCTGCTGGGCAAACATTACCAAAAATAAACCCTTTCCTCCTCTTTTTTAAACCCTTTCCTTCCTCTCTTTTGATTTTAAATTATTATCCCAATTTAAAAAAACAGCATTGATATTTTCCTTCAAGCAAAACGTTATCTTAAAAAAAATCTGAGAAAATTTTCATTTTCATTATTTCTGACGATTTTATTAAAAAATAGCCGATTTGTGTTTTTCAGTTTCCCTGTGTACATTTTGTCCCTTTTTTTTAATTTACATCTGATTGGGATCAATTTTTCAGGGAAATTAAAGTCCCGAAATTTCTTGCTTAAAGGTGTAGTGGAGCCCTTTGATATGAATCATATTAAAAACGCAAGTCACAAAAAAGGGACCCAATTTTAAAAATTGGGAAAAAAGAAAAGTTTTTTTGCCAAAATTTTGCCCAGGGCAAAATTTTAGACCTCCTTCCATGAAATGGCACCAACCCTCCATCTGGGTTTGGGGCGGGAAAACACCAGGCATGCTATCGGGGTTTTAATCCCTTTTCCCCAGTGCCGACTTTTGGGCCAGACTTTTTTTCCCACCCAGCTTGATTCCCACCATAAGGAAAACATCACATGGGCCAAAGGGAAACAAGAGCTCTTCCTTTCCCAAAGACAGCTTTCGGGGCAGGTTTTTAAAAGCTTTTGGGGAAAAATTTCAGCCATTTAGTAGTGGTCTAGATCCCAACAGGCAAAACCCCCCAAATCAGGGAAAAAACCAACCCCGAGGGAGAGTTTGAAGAAAAACCAAAACAGGAGAACAGCGACTGGGAAGGGCATCCATTTCTTGCAGTTCAAAAAGGGTTTTCAAGTGGGCCCCCTTTTAA
>JAMYXO010008162.1:0-11181 GCA_033310375.1 Conus canariensis
GGAATGGGAACATGTTCTTTACGAACAAAATTTAAAATGCATATGAAAACACAGTACGATACAAAAAAACAACTTGTCAATGGTAATGACATGTCTCTGAGTACAGATAAAAAAACCCCTCTCACCCTATTCATTGCTGATGTCACAGCCATCTTGAAAGACAGCATCAGCCAAGCTGCCAAGCTGAGGTGGACTAGTTTGTGTACTCGAAGAGCACGGTTGTAGTGTTTGCCAGCAAACACTTGCACCATTGACCCACTCAAACAGACAGCAGACTGAATGACTGCAAACACTTGCACCATTGACCCACTCGCACAGACAGCAGACTGAATGACTATTCCAGCAAGACCAGTTCCTCTCATCAGTTTGCCAACAGCGCCAAGGAAAGAGCAGATTGTATGGAAGCTTCCTAGTCTGACAAAGATGTCTTGGAAGAGATTGTTCTGCCACACCAAGTTGTATGTTTTCCTTGCTACTGCTAAGTCAAATGTAACTAATGAATACCTTGCCCCACTTGCTTTGCTGCTGCCTGTGACACTTTGAGGACATTCTGGACTGTGGAATTTTCTGTGATGGGGTGGTGGATGGGTGGCATGTAGTCAACAGTAGACTGCATCCTTTCTATCCCTTCTTCTCCTGTGAGAGACACCCATCCTCCCCATCCAGGCACCAGTTGATTTCCATCTTTGGCCTCAAATCTGGAGAAAACCCACCAAAAGTCAACAACTTTAGCTTTGTAGACTGCCTCTGGGTTTGAGAAATGAGTGTCGACAACATTCAAGTTGGGTTCTGCCTTTTCTTTTGCAAAGCAGGGTGGTACGTGTTTCTTGGTTCAGACTGTATGGAGCATTGGTGGTTTTGAGGAGCAGGAGATAGTTCTGTTTGAGAAGGAACTGTGTCATGCACTGTGTCTCCTGTCACCTCTTGAATAACTAGGCCATGAGTGGAGTGGGTGGTGTCAGCTCCTGAAAGGGTTTCTTCGTTCAGGTCAAAGTTATCCCAGCAGAAATGAATCACTTTGTTCTGTTCCAAAGTCACCGTTGAAGGCAGAAGACTAGCACACTGATGTACAGAGTTGGCCATAGCAGTCTCAAGTCCTACAATTGTTTTGTATCCAGCAACGTGCTCAAAATGATTCAAGAGACTTAGACCTTCAGAGCTACCAGTAACATGTCTGATAGACATTCCAAGTAGAAGATGTTTGGGCATTTTCCACTTTCCCCCTGTCAAAGAGTATGTCCTGGCCGATGGAGGATGCTAATCTGGTGGTTTTGTTTTGCTCCACAGTACTACTTTTTCCAGACAGCAGGTTTTGGAGAAAATCTGTGAGAATAGCTGGAGGATGGACAGCATCAGACTGAAGGTACTCTGTAGATGGAGGCCATGGCATGTCAGGTGCAGCTCTAAAAGCATCCAAGATGTGTCGACGAAGGACATATGCAGATTCCTCAAGTCGCCTTTCTTCTGAAGCTGCTGACACAAACGCTGTCTCAACTGCCTGACCTCGGGCAAGTTCGTCACAATAAACAAGTTCACTGCATTTGGTTTGGAGCCCAAAATTTTATTCTGAAGCCAAAATATTTCATTATCTTTTCTGTCAGTTTGTAAGTCTTGTATCCTGGGTTGTAGAAGTCAGGGGAATATTGTTGCATGTATCCACAGTACTTCTCTCTCAGCATGGTCATTCTCTCCACCTGCGCACCTCTGATCAAGGCATTTTCAACGTACTCACATATGTACTCAAATGCCCTCTCATGTGCCTGTAGCTGCTCAACAGATGTCTGGCCTGTGGATGTTTCAGCATGCCTGCCTTCAGATCTCACATAGTCTTTCCTGCAACCCTCATGATAGTGAGCTTCACGTGCTACCAGATCTACATCTTGATAATGAGTGAAAATGTCATCATGAGTAATTTTTGCTGCATCCTTTATAGACTGTTCTGCCGTCTTGGTGAATCATTTTACAAGTTTGTCAAAACATGCAACTCCTTTTGAAGCTTTCTTCCTGAATTTTTTGTTGCCAAAGATACATCTGTCGTTTGGAAGCAGTGGGCCTGATGTAGCAACAGCAGTCCTCTTTGGTTTAGATGGTCCTACAACTTCTTCACTCTCTGTCTCATGTTTCCTTTTCCTGGCAAATTTCACATTGGTAAGCCGTGCATAACAGCTTCTGTGATAACCATGGCGAGTAAAGTCCATACTTTCTGGAATGCAATCACAAATCTGATCTAGTCTATGACATGCTACATTTGAAGCACGTCTCAAATGGAGAGACTTCTGGATAGGTTTTTTTTTGTGTTTTTTTTTTCTTTTCTTTTTTACTTTCTTCAGTTAGTGGGGTTATAGTCTTCTTTTTTTCTGTTGTTTTTTAAATGAATTACACATGTTCTCCCATCTCTTGAACATTTTCCTTTGCATTTGGGTGTGCTTTTAAAGGTCACTGGTTGTTCATCTGCCATGGTGCAAATCTGAATTCACACAGGAGAAGATGACGCATTTTTAATTACAGTGTAGTTAGAGGCTGCACACCTGCCCATTCCCAATGATCGAAACAAGACGGTTAAAAACAAATGGATACTATAATGCGGCAAAGCGGTTTGCCCTATTCATACACTTTGTCAAAGTTAGTGGTGAAGTACGCAGAACTAAAACTAGCAACGAACTCAAGCAGCGGTTTTTCCAAAGCACGGACACGCATGCCAGAGGTTCTCCAGCAACCCAATCAGAAAAGTGCATCTTGTGCTGTGACAGTGAGTACCATCTGCTATACTAATCTAGGCTACACATGCTTAGCACAGGAGTCTGGCCGAAATAATGAGACACGCGCAGTAGACGGGATGGGCAGAGGTGTGTAGAAGATGTGTGCATGAACGCTTTACACTGACACACACACACACACACACACACACACACACACACACACACACACACACACACACACACACAGAGGTGGGGATGGTGGTGAGGTGGGTTTACTAAGGACATGCATACGTCATGCTGCAGACAGAGATCATAGTAAAGCACGCAATGGCATGCACACATGACTGCTTTGTATGTTAGATTTCTTTACAAAGACAACATTTTGCGACAAGAAGAAGAAAATACACAAGCGCCTTCGTAAGATAGGTGTGACTTGAGAGACAAAGAAACTCATGGCATTATTATTTTTATTATTAGACCAGTTGCTCCAAATCACTGGTTCATGTTATTGAATCTCTCACCACTAGAGAAACATTGCCTCAACGCGCTGTCGTAAACGCATTACTTTTAGTGCCACACCGATGTGACGTTATAAACGAATGTTACAGTACTTACTTTTCGTAGAAAATCTATGATCACAATAACAAAATCTTGATCTAGTTCTAAGTGAACATACGCTGTTTTGTGATACACACTGAACTGTGGAGACAAAACTAGCAAGAAACGCGTGGATAGGTGTCGGCTGCTCCACTTGCACGGGGGAACAGAACAGCGCACAGCTGTGGTTGAGTGGTACGACAGATTTCAGCTGCATGCGATTCGGATGCCCATGCACAAACATCATCACTGTATCTCTTTTTGTAAAATACCAGCAGAATAGTGTGCAGATATACCAGGGAAATTTGTTTTACAGGGTCGAACTTTAATTAAGAATCCGATCGACCAGGACATCAAGAAAAGAAAATGGGGCTGGATAGACCATACGCTCCGCAAACCCACAGACAACGTCACAAGACAAGCACTAGAGTGGAACCCACAAGGAAAGTGGGACGGCCAAAACAGTCGTGGAGAAGATCCGTCGAGAGCGAAGTGAAGGAAGCCGGAATGACATGGACTCGGCTGAAGAGAACAGCCCAAAACAGAGTCCGTTGGCGTGGTGTTGTTGCGGCCCTATGCTCCACTGGGAGACAACAGGACTAAGTCAAGTAAGTCCAACACCATTCAGCCCGTTCTCCTCGTCGGGAAACTACTGGCCATGGCTGTTAACCCAGAGATCATCAAATGGATCTTCAGCTTCCTGACTGACAGACCACAGCAAGTCATAGTTGGCCGGGTTGTCTCTGGCTGGTTCTTTTCCATAGGTCAGCGTTCGAGATCTTCTCCGGCCACCTGATGCAGCATCGGTCTTTAGAGCTTCAGGGGGATGCCGTCCGGACCCGCTGCCTTGCCGTTCTTCAAGGACTTGATGGCTTTGATGATCTCAGCCTTGGCTGGTGGGTTGGTGTTAATGCTGAGGGGCTCTGTTGCTGGTGTTATGTCGGACACTGCTTGCGGTGGTGGTCGGTTGAGGACTTCCTCAAAATGCTCCACCCATCTTCTTCTTTGCTCCTCGTCGCTTGCGATGATTTTCCCGTTCTTGTCCTTGACTGGTTTACTCGGGTTGAATCTCTTTCCTGACAGGGCCCTGGTGATCTCATACACTCTCTTCATGTTGTTCTGTCTGGCTGCTGATTCTGCCTCTTCTGTCAGATTGTGCACAAATTGTCTTTTGTCATGCCTTGCACTCTTCTTCACTTTCTCGGTTCATCTCCCAATACTGTGCTCTGAGGTCCGCCTTCATCTGTTGGTCGTGACATCTGTTGATCTCCTGCTTTCCCTCTCTCCTCCTCTCTATCTTCTCCCACGTCTCCATCGTCAACCACTCCTTCTGCTCTCTCTCTCTCCTCCCCAGAACCTTGGTGCACGCCTCCTTCCAGGTCTTCTGTACTTCTGTCCAGTAGTTCTCCACTGTCTCTTCGGCCAGCTCTGCTAGCGCCTCGAACCTGTTTCTGACTTCACAGTTGAACTCTTCCGCTTTCTTCTTGTCTTTCAGAAACTGTATGTTGAACTTGTGGTGTGGTCTTCCAGCAGAGTCACAGAAGGATCTCAGCTTGGTCTTCAGTGTCACCACCAGCAACTGATGGTCCGCGGCTGCGTCAGCGCCGCGCCTTACTCTGACATCCTGCATACTGCGTCTCCACTTACGGTCGATGGTGAAGTGGTCGATCTGGTTGTCAGTCTTTCCATCTGGTGAAGTCCAAGTGGTCTTGTGGATCTTTTTGTGTGGGTAGATGGTACCGCCTATGACTAGGTCGTTGAAGGAACAGAAGTCTGTGAATAGCTCTCCGTTCTCGTTGCAGGTACCAACGCCATGTCTGCCCATGATGAATTCTTTGCCTGTGTTGTCATCCCCCACCTTGGCGTTCAAGTCGCCCATGACGATCTTCATGTCTCTTCTCGGAGTCCGGTCCAAAAGCGACTGCAAAGAACTGTAGAAGTTTTCCTTTTCTTCTTCCTGTGCTGCGTTAGTTGGTGCGTAACACTGTATGATGGAGGTCTTCCTTCCCTTGGAGTTGAACCTGGCTGCCATAAGTCTTGATGAGACCGGTTCCCATGCCACCAGCGCTCTCATAGCCTCTGGCGCCAACAGAAGCGCGACTCCTTGGGTGTGGTCGTGGTCCATGTCTTCATGTCCGGAATAGATAGTTTGGATAGTAGTTTCTCGACGAGGTGATGGGGCTGAATGGTGTTGGAGGCACTTGAAAATCCACAGACAGAACCCTGGCGAACGTCCCTAGCCTATCAGGGTGCTGGTGGAGGTGGTGCAGCATTGTCAGGATGGCATCTTCTGTGCTCCTACCTCTGGTGTAGGCGAACTGCAGTGGATCTTGATGGTCTTCAGTTTCTCCCCTGAGATGCTTGAGGACAATTTCCTCAGTACATTTCATGGGGCTGATGTTAGCGCCACTGGTCTGTAGTCGTTGAGCTGACTGATCACTTTCTTCTTTGGCACAGGAATGATTGTGGATGACCTCCATAATCGCGAAACATGGCCTTCCTGAAATGATCGCTGGAACAGCTCTTTGAAGACATGGGCCAAGGAGTTGCTGCAGGTTTTCAGAGTCCAACTGCTGATGCTATCCGGACCAGAGGCACTTATGACATTCAGCTTCCTGAACAGTCTGCGGACTTCCTCTCCACTGATAGTCACTGGGGATCCAGGGAGCTGGGGCACTGTGTCCATGGCTCGCTGCTGCTCAATGCTGAAGTCCCGCTGGTCCAAACGTGTGTAGAACACATTCAGTACATTGGCCAATCTCCTCTCATCATCTGCTCTCAGTTCAGCTTTGTTGGGCCTGTACGCTGTTATGGCAGAGATGTTCTGCCAGCACTTCCTGGAGTCACCTTGCCGGAAGTTGTCCTCGAGTTTTGCAGAGTACTTCTTCTCCTCCCTGATCCTCTTGTCGATCTTCTTCTAGGTGAGCTGCATATTCCTGGTGTCCTTTTTTTCAGAGCTGACTTTCTCTCTTTTAGCAGCTGTTTCAGGTCCTTGGTGATCCAGGGCTTGGAGTTGGGTACAGCTTGATCTCCATTGTCTGTAGTACCATGCCCACGCAAAAGTTGATGTAGCTGGAGATCACGTCAGTTGTCTTGTCTAGTGGGCTCTCATCGTCCAGAAACACGCCCCAGTCTGTTTATTCAAAACAGGCGTGTGTATTTGTGTGTGTGTGTGTGTGTGTGGTGTGTGTGTGTGTGTGTGTGTGTGTGTGTGTGTGCGTGTTAGTGTTAGTGTGTGTGTGTGTGTGTGTGTGTGTGTGTGTGTGTGTGCATACATGCATGCGTACGTAGCTGCGTATATTTGTGCCTGTCCGTACGTCGGAGCATACCACTATAATTCTTTTGTAGTTATTTCCCTTTCTGTGGCCCAACTCATATCTGCAGGACTCTCATCCACAGTGTGATTTGAAGCTGCCCTGATGTTAATACACCAAAATAGCAACAACAACAAATTTAAGAAAAAAAAATAACGGTACCGGCAAGAATCTATATTCTCTTACCTTTAATTCAGTTGACGTGCAGAAATACTACTTTATACAGCAAAGAAAAAACAAATACTTCTCCTGTCTGAAAATGTTCAGTATTCTTTTCGATAGAAAGTGTTTTCAGTTGTAATGAATTCGCTGAATGATCATGCATTCCCGTTAGATCAACTCCAAGCATTAGTGGCATTGTCGCTGGGCCACATATTTCACCCCTTTTACTACGTGTGGTTAAAATGAACTCTGTAGTGTTTGTGCAATCTTTGTTGACAAAGCGCGCAAAAAAGGAAGAAAAAAAAATTGATAGTGAGATGACTGCAGGCGGAAACTGACACAAACCTAACAGAGAAAGAACTGTTCTGTACGTTGGACAAGAAGAAAAAAAGATAGGGGCAACAAAAGACAAAACAACACACGACGCGTTTCGAGACTTCTTTGGCCTTCTTCTTCAGGCAAGATTAACCAACATTTGGGACAATTCGAAACGAAGAACAAGCAATCAGTGACTTCTCTTCTTGTAACTAGTGGGCGCAAAATGAATCCATTGAAGTCAGTTCACGCGTAGAAATATTAGTTTTGACAGCCAAGGGAAGGAATTAGATGATCTGCTTCCAAATAATTACTTCCCTTGTCTGAAAATGGTCAGCATTTGTTTGAATAGAAAAGTTTTCTTGTCGTCTTTTGTAGTGATTTCGCTGAATGGGAGTAAACGGATTCTACCAAAACATTAGTTTGTACTGCCAAGGGAATGAATTAGAAGTTCTGAATCGAAAGAGTTAAAATTTCCCATTTGTTGAATTTTGGTCTGTCTGCGATTGATATCTGAATCACACACACGCACACACACACACCACACACACACACACACACACACACACACACACACACACACACACACACACACACACACTGGTGCATGGCAACCTTTCAACTCAAAATGGACACGCTTAAACGCCGTCTGTTTCAGTCCCCAGGGTACACCATTGCAAAAAACGTAGAGTATGCTGGTGATTCAATGGAACTCCTGGGCCAAACAGATACGTTAAAATGAGTTTCAGACATCCAGAGACCAACCAGGTGTACCGTGCATAGACTGAGCTATGTACTAGTTCGGGGGCAGGGTGCATTCCCACCCCCAGATGTGGATGCGTCCCACCTCTGCCCAAATAACATCTGATACTGCCAGACCACATCAGTTTGGAGCCCAGTACAATCAACTATCAGAGAAAATCCTGTGTAGCAGAGGGTCATTGCTCAGGTCACGGCCTGTACGCCCAATGCCTTCTCCACCTCCAACTGTAAAGGGGATCAGGAGCCAGCACAGGCGTTGTGCTCACACTGACGTCACTACTGTCATACCATCATGCAGGGGTGGGGTAGGGAGGGAAGGAGTCGGGGGAGGGACTGCAGGCGGAAATAGAAACCTAGTTCCAAGAGAAATGACTACGCCGCCGGACAAACCAATGACAAGACAAACACGACGCCTTTTACAGACCTCTTGTGTCTTGTACATCAGGCAACATGAAACACCATTTGGGACCATCAACACGAAGAACGAGCAATCACTCACTTTTTTCTCATCGTGGATTGGACAAGAGTTACTCCATTTCTTCGTAGGCGTCGCGTTTTGTCATGTCATTTGTTTGTTTCGTTCGTTGGGCGGCATAGTCCTTTTTATTGTTTTGAACGGTTTGGAAAGAAAAGGTTGAATCAATCCCACAAAGAGCGATTCCAATGAAGATATTCCTGATCAACCCCAGCCGAATTACTGCCCTTTGCTTTCTTGTATGAATTACTGCCCTTTTCTTCCTTTTTTAAGGTTTCGTATTTTTTCCCAAATGATTCACTTTTTTTTCGCCAAAAGGACTAAAAAGGATAAAAAATTGATTATATTATTTGGGGAAGGGGTATGGGTTTTTAAATTGAAGGGGGGGGAGCCGGGGGGGGTTTGCAAAAAGGGGGAAGATTTAACCTTTTTAAGCTGTATTTTGTTTATGGTGGGGCTGATGATGTCACTGTGGAGGTTCTGTTGCTGTTGTTACGTGTCATTTTCGGGGCATTCTTCACCAGGGGCTCTTATGCTTCCCCATCCCAAACCCAACTTCATCCGGCACGGGGCCTTACCAAACCATCCCAGGGGGCAATGTGTTTCAGGGAGAACCAAATCAACAAAAAACGCAAATCATCGCAATGGGGCTTCGTACCGGGGGTCAAATGGGACCCTCTCTGGGCCCCCAAAGGAAATGAAATGTTTTTGGGGGGTTTCCCTTTTCCCCTTTTTCCCCCCCCGATTATCGTTTTGGGTTTGTCGGTAAAATCTTTCAAAGGGGGGAATCCCAAAACCTTCCTTTTTGTCTATTGCTGAATCACCAAAAAAAGGGATCTTATTTTTTAAAAAAAGGTTGGACCGGGAAAACCCATTTTTTTTTTAAAAAAAAACTGGTTTTTTTGCCGATCGTTTTGGGGCCTTTTTTTTTTCCCCCCCCTTCGCCCGCCTTTAAAAATTTGGTTTTTTTTCGGGGGGTTACCTTCCGGGGCTGTCCTTTGATTTTTAACGGTTTATTTCGGGTCGCCTTTACAGGGGCCTGGGAACCATATTTTTTTTATGATCGTCGCTAAAGGCACAACAATAATGTATTTTTACCTTGGAAAAAAAAAACCCCAAATATTTTCCCAAACGGGGATCTTGCAAATCAAGGGGGCCCCTTTTTTCTTTTCCCAACCAAACCGGACATTTTTTGATTTTCCCCCAAAAGTTTGTGGGGGGGAAAAATGTCAAAAAAAACGGGGCTTCCAATCAAGGAAGCCCTTTTCTGACGCAACCTACATCTTTTTCCGCACAGGTTTTCGACTCTAAGCTGATCAGGGGCCGCCTGTCTGGGGAACAGGCCTTCTTCGTTCCCTTTTTGTCTAGTTGGGTTGGGCTAATTGTCACTCTAGGGAAATTTTGACTTCCCGTCCTGTTTTTAAAAACTCTAGTCCAGAAAAACAAATGAAATGTAAACATTATTGGTCCCTTTCCCCTAGTATTTTTTTCCAGGTAATTGACGCCGGCGAGGGAAAACCAGTTGTGTTAATTTACACAAAAAGGAAAACTTCAGCACTCTTTAATGGCATTTCATTTAATTAAAAGGGGAAAATTTGGTTTCAAAAGCAAAAATCCCAGAAACGGGGACAAAAAGAAAACACACACACACGCACACACAAAACACAAACACACACACACACACACACAACCCAAACACACACACACACACACACACACACACACCTACACAAAATGTAACCCCGAAATGAGAACAGATAAAAACAGACCGAAAGGAAAAATACGAGAGTCAGACAGACAGACAACAGACAGGCGGGCAGACAAAACGGGACAGACAGACAGACAGACTGACACAAAGAAACACAAGGGGGCCCAGCGACGAGTAAGAAAAAAAGAATGAGAAAAAACAGAGTTTAGACGAAGAAAGCGGAAATTGGGATTACGAAAATGACAGCAACCAAAAACAGCAACGGGACAAAAACATCCAGAAAAAAATGGGGAAATTTAAAATGACAAAACGAACTTTTTTTTAATAAAAAAAATCAAGAGAAAAAAAGATAAAAAGGGAAAAGGGAAAGCAACTTTGAAATTTGGGGGGGGGGGGTGGGGGGGGGGGGGGGGGGGGGAGGGGGGCAGAAGAAAAAAAAAAAGGAAAAAAAAACCCAGGATACACAGGGAAGAAAAAACGAAAAAAAGGGGGAGTAAAGAAGACTGGGAAGATAGGAAGAAAGAAGGAAAGATCGAAAAGATAGAAAGAAAGAAAAACATAAAACCAACAAAAAAGAAAGAAGTGCACCCGGGAAAAAAGGCACAATTGACAAAAAAGTTTTTCCCTCCGTCTGTCTGGGGAAAACAAAGGTGTTTTTGCCCGCAGTTTTAAAATCTCCGTCATCAGTGGGCTGTGGGGGCCGACGCCATTTTTTTGCCCCTCTGCGACGCCCCCGTTTTTCCCACTGGGCCTCTCTCCTCTGCTCTGCTTGTTGCTTTATGGCCCCCCTTGACGGGTGATCCCCCAGCTAACCCCGGGCTGAGGGTGCTGTCCCAGGTCTGGGGGTCGAGGGTTTTCCAAAGACCCAAAAACAAAAAATTTTCGACAACAACAAAAAAGAAGAGTACAGAAAGGGAAAGAAAAAGGGGGGGACAAAATTTAGGATGTTTTTTCAAAAAAAAAGAGAAACAACAACAAAACAAAAGAAAAAAAATTTACAAGACATGAACATAGGGAAATTTTGGTCAAAGAAGTAAAAAGAAATGAAAGACGGGACACGAGCAATTTGAAAAGAGAGAGAGAGAGAGAGAGTAGAAGGGGAGATGAAAAGAGAGAGAGAGAGAGAGAGAGAGAGAATAGGAGAGAGGG
>JAMYXO010000814.1:0-2500 GCA_033310375.1 Conus canariensis
ATACATCACTTCACATAGTGCACCATGTACCAGGAAAACATATACTCCCCGGTATGTCTTTACACAGCAATATGCATGGTGGAGCATGCACCAGGGAACAATCCATTTCCTACTGCACTGTGTACATCACTCCACACGATGCACCGGTACCAAAGGAAGTCTGCCCCCTAATGACATTGTTGATATAGCTTCAAACAGTACCCCATGCACCTGGATCAGTCTACTCCGTAGTTACACTGTATACATTACATCACAGAGTGCATCTTAATTTATCATGGCTATCAGACTAAACAAGTCACTCTGTTAACGAAGGCTACTCACTGTGTGCGTAGCTTTCGTCGGCAATCCGGCCGACTTCTTCAGCGCAACTGCTGGGTTGAGAACTGGCTTCAGTGCGCACCGCCGTGACTGAACTCACGACAATGCGAATGAAAGAGAGAGGAGTACACCGGTGGCAGGTTGTGTCAGCTCCAGTTGCATTTAAGGGTGGAGTTCCTGGCGGCGATGTGGACTGCCTCCTTTTGTCCCCTCTGGAACCATCCTGCTTCTCTGTAGAGAACTTGCAAATTGTCCTTTTCAAGGTGATGTTGGGTGTGGGTCAGATGTTCACCCACTGGAGAGGACTCATGTTTGTGTTCCTTGAGTCTCTTGTGCAGGTTGCGCTCAGTTTCACCAATATAACTATGGTCACAGTCCTGGCAGTCTATCTTGTATATCACCCCTGATTTGTCCAATTTGTCTGTTTTGTCTTTGGGGTGGACTAACTGGCTTCTGATGGTGTTGGTGGGCTTGGGGTGGACACTGACTCCCAACTTTCAGATCTTCCTGCTGAGAGCTTCAGTGACGCCGCTGACGTACGGCATGGAGACGCGCCCTCTGGAAGGGGTTTGACGTTCAGTGGAGGGTTTAAGTTGTCTTATCGTGTGAACAGTCATGGGATCGAAATTGACCCTACACCGGTAACGCCCGCGCCTCTCACTGCTGTCAGTGTCACCAGTGACCTGTTTTCCGCTGACCGTAACAATACGTCGGAGCAAGCAACAGACAGCAGTGCGAGAACGTGCAAAACGAGGCGTGTGTTAATTAAATGGACCCTTTTCTTCTTTGTCGTATAATGTGAATGGGTTGTTTTCAAAGATATTTGATCCAGAGTTCATTTCTTTCTTATGTGAATTTGGTTTTGTTCGCTTATCTTAAACTTTTATGGAGGAATGTTAACCACATACATGTTCAGTTTTAAACTTTTTTTTGTCAAGTCAGCAGTGAAGTTTAAGAAACGAGAGAGACGATCCGGTGGAATAATCTGTCTCATAAGAAATGATTTGACTTCCCTTGTGAGAGTGCCAATTTTTTGTTTGTCTGTTTGTTTGTGTTTTGTTGTTGTTGTTGTTGTTGTTGTTGTTGTTTTGGCTGTCCCAACCTCTGCGCCACCTCAGAACCACGCCCAACATTCCAACACACCGTCCACAGCCACAGCCCAGTAGTCCCCGCCACAGCCCTAGCACTGGCAATCCACAGGGAGCAGTCAATGTCAAGTTGTCAAGAGGCAACCCACCGGAGGAGACACTGCACTGCTGCCGAGTCACTTCGGTGGTGTTCAGTGGTGCCTATTCGGAACTAACATACACAGGACACCACCTACTAAGCCCCCTACTGACGACGATAATTGTTTATTCGCGGAGCCGACGTGAGTGAGCTCTCCCTCCGGAGGGCGCCACCACGTCCGTCCAACGACAGCCCCCATGGACTTGTGGATACCAGTGACCCGACGGAACCAAACCAAGGCCACATCGAAATTGAGGTCACATGAGAGCAGGACATGAAGGGCCACAGAATTTGAGACATTTTTTAATGCTGATCGATGAGAATGAGGATGATTAAGATAATGCTATGGATTTCCATTTCGGTCTGAGACTACATGATAGGGCTGTACTCTCCGCTTCCTTTCATAGTATATCCCAGCGTCAACCAGGCCCTAGAGATACAGGCACCTGCAGTGTTGGTCAGGAAATTTGAGCAACACTCTCAGAAATGCATCCATTAAGTGGATGAAACTCGACTGTGTGGTCCCAGTCTTCCCAACTGAGTCCACAGCAAACTCAACTCTGGGTAGGAGCTGGTCGGGCAGAAAAACCCACATGAGTCTGATGGGATTCGAACCAACAACCTCCCAGTTGGGAGTCCGCGACGCTAACCACTTCGCCACGACGGCTGGTGAGAGTGTTAATGTTGATTATGTCAATATTTTTGCTTTTCTGATTGACCAACAATTGTTTGGAATTGATAGAGATGTCGTTTATGTATGTTCATATGTTCCACTCCACCAGATACATCACCGGTTTATGCCAATTTTAATATCGACAATGAGATTAGTTTAATTGGAAACTGTTTAGTTGATTGCTTAGTAAATAGAGATGCTTATATTGTTCTGAACGGTGATTTGGATAGCAGAACATTAAGTATGTCTCAAGACATCCATGGGGTTATTGACCATGATGTA
>JAMYXO010000814.1:10000-27500 GCA_033310375.1 Conus canariensis
CCCCCCCCCTTAAGATCAAATCTTTGCCAAGTCACTACTGTGATGGAGGAGGAGTTGTTGGCCTGCGCTTGTTTTTCCCCCACTATTAGATTGTTCGTCTTTGTATTTGTCTGACTTGATTCAAGTTTAAAAGGCTGTGCCAGTCTTGAATAAAAGTTACTCTGTGTTAAGTTTTCTTATGGGAGCAAGAGTTACCCTACTTGTTTATTGTTTATTATTAACCGTTCCTTGCCACAATTTATTTTCAACTTCGTTTCAATTAAATCGAGTTTATTTGTATTTGTTTCTGTCCGTCTTTGTGTTTGTCCTTTGATCTCCCTTGCATCCTTGGGTGGATCCTCAAGTGTACGCTCAAAGATTGTCCCCTACATTTTATACTGTTTGCATACTGTCTTTAGTTTTTCAGCAACATTTTTTCCTCCCCACACTTTCGTTTTTTTCATTTACTACCCTTCGCTGGCTGCTGTGGGGGTGCTGTTGGATTCTTTTTGAACCCTTGGTGGTAAGAATACCACAGTATTATGGACTGTGGTGTGTCTCTATTTGACACCAGGAGCACAGGCACAATCAGCCGTGTCTCCGTGATGAGTCTGATCCAGAAGGCGAAAGGCCTAGGAGCAGGCAATACAAATAGATCTGCCTTCGAGGGGGATTACGACGATTCCTTCATGTAGCTTGAGAAGACTTTTCATATTTATCATATATATTTTCTTAATTTTATGGCCGAATTTTCTTCATCTTCGAACCCCCATAAGTGCAAATCTTTGCAAAGTGATGATGGAGGGGTTGTTGGCCTGCACTTGTTTTCCCCCATTATAAGATTGTTCATCTTTGTATTTGTCTGACTTTAGTCAAAGTTAAAAGGCTGTGCCAGTCTTGAATACAAGATACTCTGTGTTAGGTTTTGTTATTGGAGCAAGAATTACCCTACTTGTTTATTGTTTATTATTTACTGTTCCCTGCCTCATTTTATTTTCAACTACTTTTTAGCCATTACTGACTGGTTGATTGGTTACTTTATTTATGTTTTTGTGACATAAATAGTTGACAGACAATGACAGATTCTGATGATGACGTTGCATTTGGCGTTGTACGGCATCAATCTCAGCTGATCTTTTCCACTAGCACTGTAGACATTATGACTGGAGCACACTTTACACAATCCACAACGATCACTTCCACAGAACATTAAAAATTATCAATATAATACCTCCCACACAATCCACGATGATCACGTCCACAGAACGTTGAAAATTATCAATATAATAACCCCCACACAGCCCACAACGATCACTTCCACAGAACGTTGAAAATTATCAATATAATACCTCCCACACAATCCGCAACGATCTTTTCCGTAGAACGTTGAACATTATCAGTATAATATCTCCCACACAATTCACAACCATCACTTCCACAGAACGTTGAAAATTATCGACATAAAACCTCCTACATAATCCACAACGATCACTTCCACAGACCTTTGAAAATTATAAAAGTAACACATCCACACAATTCATAGCGATCACTACCACAACACACTGTGTAAATTATCACTGCAACTCCTCCCATATGATCGACAGTGACCACATGTACATGACATAAAAAGTAAGGTGTCACAAATGCTAAATTAGCAGTTTCCTTTTGAAAGAAAAAGACCTGTCTTGTGAAGTTTACTGGAACTGTTCCTCACTTTGCAAATTGACTTGAATTATTACAATACACTAAACCAATATGTTTTCCCCTCTCCTTTTATACCCAAATTTGCACTTAATTTGTTGCACCTTTGTATAATGAAAGTTCCATTTCACTTTATATATATATATATATATATATATATATATATATATATATATATATATATATATGAACAATATAAAAAAAAGTCCTTAAAAAATCTGAAGGTGCTCAACCCCTTGGGAGCAACATCTGTTAAAAAATATTTTAAAAATGAAGTATTAAAATCTACAAGCTTGTTTCTAGCGTTGCTATCTTCAGGATCCTGAAGATAGCAACGCTAGAAACAAGCTTGTAGATTTTCATACTTCATTTTAAAAAATATTTTTTAACAAATATATATATATATATATATATATATATATATATATATATATATATATATATATCTTGCACGCACAAAAACACAAACCTCTTGCCGACGTCGTCTGTCATGAAAAAAATAATCTACAGGCGTCTGTAATATTACATTGTATTTCAGCCCATGTTTCTCCCTCTACACTACTTCACTCCCAATCCATTTCCCAATCCTTCAACAGGGTGACGGGGAGGGGGGGGAGGGGGCTGTTTTCTTTGTAGTTTCATCAGAATCTCCCCAAGGACCGTAAGACAGCTGGCGCTCACTAAGGCCTGAATCGCAGGAAATGGACTCTTCCCGGAAGAAAACCAGTCTCCACCTTCATGTATTAATAAATGCAAAGCATGAGTGATTATATTGTCTCTGACGGCCATCGAACAGTAATGCAATCGAACCAACCAATAACCAGCCAACAAAGAAACCAGCCAACCAACAAACTAACCAACCAACCAGCCAACAAACAGACAATCCTCTTCTCTCTCTCTCTCTCTCTCTCTCTCTCTCTCTCTCTCTCTCTCTCTCTCTCTCTCTCTCTCCACAGATAATCTCTTGTCTCTCTGTGTCTTTCTCTCAGTCTGTCTGTCTGTCTGTCTGTCTGTCTGTCTCTCTCTCTCTCTCTCTCTCTCTCTCTCTCTCTCTATACAGATACATCTCTGTCTCTCTTTCTGTCTCTGTCTGTCTGTCTGTCTGTCTGTCTGGCTCTCTCTCTCTCTCTCTCTCTCTCTCTCTCTCTCTCTCTATACAGATACATCTCTGTCTCTCTTTCTGTCTCTGTCTGTCTGTCTGTCTGTCTGTCTGTCTCTCTCTCTCTCTCTCTCTCTGTCTCTCTCTCTCTCTGTCTGTATACAGATGCATATATCTCTCTCTTTGTCTATTTCTCTGTCTCTGTCTCTCTCTCTTCATCCATCTGTCTCTCTGTGTACCTATCTATCAATCTATCTAATTATGTAAATGGTAAATACACTGGACACCGCTCCACAAGCCAGAATGGCTTGGGATTTTGCAAGACATACAATGAATAAAACGATTAGAAAACATGGGCCTGGATGTCTTGAATTTCTAGAAAAGTAATGAGGCAATTTTTTTTAAATCCGTCCAACTTAAAATTCTTAATTCTAAAAGTCAGACTGGCGGTTGAGCTGCTCTGTCAAGTTGGTGGATGTTGTCCTCTTCAGACCAAATGTCCAGGCATTGAGGCAACACTCGTCTGGAGATGTTCCTCAGGATGGTTTTAACATCACTGTAGGACATTGGGTGACTGACTGTGCCTGCCTCTTGCCGATCTTGGACAGAGGGTCTGCCTCCTCATTCCCTTCAATGCCACAGTGAGAAGGGATACATTGCAGGACCACACAGTTCTCTGTTGTCGAAAAGACTGTTAACAGGGCGGCTATCTTCCCGGTTAAGGGTTTGGGCAGCAAGAAGAAGGGCACAGGCGTCAGTTTGCTAGTATGTAGAATATGTATCTGTGGCCAAAGACTTTCTGAAGTACCTGCCGTACAGGAACTCTATGAAAACTCCAGCTACTCTGTTTTCCACAGCCTCATCTGCCGACCTGTCTGTATATGCTTTAGCCCGGGTGGTGGATTTGTAAGAGGTGTGGAGAGTCCGAACTTGAGTTCCGCTGCTGTGCGATATGCTTTGGCTGTTATGCCAGGGGTATTAAAGGTGATAAGCGGAATGTCCACCTGCCAGTGCTCCCAATCCTGCATCATCTCAGTAGGTTGACTGATATCTGTGAGAGGCCAATCAAAGTTCATATCTCGAACTTTTATGAAGTGGTGTGGGCTTTGTTGTTTCAATCTGTTGTTTGTGGAAGCCAAAAACTCGGGATATGGGGGGTGGGAAGGTAGTCTTTTGATTTTCTCATTCTGCCACAGTGTTTAGCTCGCTGTCTCTCCTGCAGTGAGACAATGACTGTTGTCTTTTCCATGGTTGGTATCAGATTAGTTTCCATGCCTCTTGTCAAGAGTATGAGTCCAGCATTCTGTATCTTAGGTAGGTTGTCCAAGCAGGTCTTTACAGCAGTTGATCAGGTATTGGAAGCATACTCCATATTGGGTCTTACAATTGCAGAGTACAGTCGCTTTAGGACTTTCATGTTGCTCCGCATTTTGCTCTTGCAATCGTCTCCATCAGGGCCATTTTCTTGAGGCTTTCGCTATGCATGGAGCTTATCTGCGGGGACCAGGTTAGTTTTCAGCCGAGTTTCAACCCTAGACAAGTTAGCGTGTCCTGCTCGGGAATTCCTTGCCCGTTAATGCATAGGAGGAACTCTTTGTCTCTTGGGTGACTGGAAGAAGCAGGTGGCTTCAGTGTTGGTCCTGTTGATGGTGACAAGCCACTCTCTTGCACAGTCTGAGATGTTGTTCAGAGCCCTATGCATCTTGATGCTTGCAGTACTGACTTGCTCTGCTTTGGTCCAGACAGCAAGGTCATCAGCATGCAGTGTCTGATAATTAAGATCAGCGATGACGATGGTAAAGAGGATTTGCGAGATGACTCCTTCCTGGGGTATTCCCTCTCTGGTCTTTACTGGAAGTCTGGTGTGACCTCCCAGCTTGACTCGAGCTGTCCTGTTGAACAGGTCGCCTGGATCCATACATATATTCTTCCACACTCCTTATTCTGGAGCAGTTTAAAGAGGAGACTTTCCTTCCAGACTTTGTCGAACGCCTTGGTAAGGTCGACAAAGACTGCAAGTGTCCTCATCTCTTTTTGGGAGCTATCATCAGTGACCTGTGTGGGCAAGGTAAACTTGTCCTCAGTACGCTTGTTCTTTCTGAAGCCTGACTGTGTTGGTGTGATGAGCTCATTCTTGTCCAGGAGGTACTGGAGCCGCCAGTTGATCATGTTCTCTATAGTTTTGCCGAGGCAGCTTAAGAGACTGGTGGAGCAAGAGGTGCTCTTGCTGTGCTTGCCTTTTCCTTTCTTAAGGACGGGAACAATGATGGCCTTTATCAAGCTTATTAGAAACACCAAAATGTCCCAGGACTGAATGGAAATGTCCAGAAGTTTCTGTGTGGTGTAGTCACTGACGGGAAGAACCATTTCTTTGGTTATCCGTCCTTGCCTGGCAATTTATCATCTTCAGTTGCTTAATGACACAGTTTAGTTCATGGATGGTGAGTTCGGAGGTCATGCTAGGAGTCGGTGTTTGATTCCTCAGCCCCCTCTTCATTTTCATTCTAGTGCCAGCAGTCCTCTCCCTGGGCACATCGGGACATGATTTCTGAGCTTCTGGATAATTTTCTGTGCACTCCAACGACTTACTCACATGAGGCGAATAACGTGTATTTCCCCGAAATACTTTCAGAGCTGAACCTGTTATACAATCAAACATACATATCATGTACAGATTTCTCTGGTGGGCGCTTGAAATATTTCTTTTTCCATATTGTATCTCAAATCTTACTTTGCCCAAATTTGAGATTATTCCTCACCCATACTGATATTGGCTTATCATTTAAACAGAGGCCCATTCTGATTATTTGTAACGGTGTGTAACATTAGAGGAGAATACCACTTTGATAATTGCAAATTTATCTGTCTCTGTTACTGGCTGTACTTTTCTTTGGCTTCTTGATTATTGGTGTCGCTACCCATTTAACTTTTTTGTTTTTGTTTAAGATTGCACATTGTACACAGAGAGAATTTTTAAACACACACACACACAACACACACACAACACACACACACACACACACACACACCACGCACGCAGCGCACGAGCCGCACACACCACACACACACACCACACACACACAACGCACACACACACACACACACGCACACACATACAGACAACATACACCATACACATGCACACACGCAGCACGCACGCTCGCACATGCACACACACACACACACACACACACACACACACACACACACACACACACACACACACACACACGTGTGCACTGAAAATTGAAAAATGATTTTACCTCGGCAAAAAACTGTCACTTTTAACAGCTGAATTGACAGCCATTATGCTTGCTTTACAATTCATGGTGAACTTTCCAATGATGGTATTTAGAACTGTGATATTGTTGATTCTAAATCGGTTTTATATTCACTGAACTCCTTCAGTACCGATACACGGCCTGACCTTATGAACGAAATTCATTATTTATTACATTGCTTGTCGGCTAAAGCCACAGTCATTGAGTTTTGTTGGGTGCCTTGGCACTGTAACATAAATGGAAACGAAATGGCCGACAGAGCTGCTAAAAGAGGCGCAACAGGTTTAGAGAAGACTGTAGACATGACACTTCCTTTGTTACTCCATGAAAATTACAGGCTGCTAGAAACAGCAGCATGGAAAAAAAAAAATAGCGGCCGTTCTGATGAAAAGACTCTAACACAAAATACAGCTGCAGTTCCGTGGAAATTGTATCAACAAAGTTGTCAAATGCACGTTATATCATTCTAGACTTGTAACTTCCTTTTTTTCCACCTAAAAATTAACGCTTTAAAAACAAAATTCTCCAAAAATGTATATTGCCTGTGTGGTGCACAAATCACAGTTAATCATATTTTATTCCATTGTCAAATTCTCCGAGGTTTTCTACCTGATTCAGTCACAGCAAAGAATGTTTCGGAAGAAATCACAGAAGATTTATTATATGATACAAAGGTTTTACTACAAATTGCTGAATCCTAATTCACACCCCCATCAGGTCATTCCTGTAGATTTTTTTTCTTCTTCTTCCAATGTAGATTAGTGGTGAGGGACACATCCACCCACCCACGTTTCTGTATTTTGCATTTTGTTTGTTATATGTGTCTTTAACATTACCTCTTTACTGTTAATGCAGCTTTCACAGTTTTACATTACCACACACATTTACACTCTCACACACTCACACACACTCACAGACAGAATTCACTCACTCACGCACACTTTGGTCTAATATCACTTATGGTGAAAAGACGTAAAAACAAAGAACGAACGAACGAACGTGTGCGCGTGTGCGCAAGCTACCAAGCAGCCAAGCAAACTAGGAAACAAACACAAACAAGTAAACAAGCAAACATGCAGGTGTGCAGGCAATAAATTATACTGGTATAAATAATAATTCTTCTGCTATGGTTCTCTCAGTAAAGGGGAGGGCAAAGGGGGGTGGGGCTATGTCAAACAGAAAATTGATATGCCCTTTTGTCATTATGTTAAACGAGTATTGTGAACACATTTGTTGAGAGTTTAGCTGAGACTGAAATTAGCAGCAAATCAAGTCTTTTGCGAATCCATCACGTCATTATAGCTGACTGTGAACAATAAGCCATTTAACACTAGCACTGTTCCCTTGTATCATTCCGGCTCCCCTGTCACGAATCTGCCAAAGAGTTGTCTTCACTAGCAATGAAACAAACCTTGGCTTTCAAGTAAATGAATCAAGATACAAAAAAAAACCCAGCCCTTACACCCACACACACACACCACACATGCACAGCCTCTCTCTCTCTCTCTCTCTCTCTCTCTCTCTCTCTCTCTCTCTTGTCATTAAGGTTTAAGTGGTAAGGAACGCGTGGGACGGTACAGATGAGATACGTAAAGATTTCCACATGAGGTTTTCACCGAAGTAAAATAAAATTCAGGACGCGCCATCAACACTTGGAAAAAGACATGCAGCAGAATAGCGGGGAGGGTGGTGGACAGGAGAAAGACTGCAGCAGAATAGCAGGGAGGGTAGTGGACGGGAGAAAGACGTGCAGCAGAATAGCGGGGAGGGTGGTGGACAGGAGAAAGACATGCAGCAGAATAGTGGGGAGGGTGGTGGACAGGAGAAAGACATGCAGCAGAACAGCGGGGAGGGTGGTGGACAGGAGAAAGACATGCAGCAGAACAGCGGGAGGGTAGTGGACGGCAGAAAGACATGCAGCAGAACAGCGGGGAGGGTAGTGGACGGAGAAAGACATGCAGCAGAATAGGGGGAGGGTGGTGGACGGGAGAAAATAATAATTCGGGAGCGGCATCAACATGGGAAAAAGACATGCAGCAGAATAGCAGGGAGGGTGGTGGACGGTAGAAAGACATGCAGCAGAATAGCGGGGAGGTGAGTGGACGGAGAAAGACATGCAGCAGAATAGCGGGGAGGGGGTGGACGGGAGAAAGACATGCAGCAGAATAGCGGGGAGGGGTGGACGGGAGAAAGACATGTAGCAGAATAGCGGGGAGGGCAGTGGACGGGAGAAAGACATGCAGCAGAATAGCGGGGAGGGCAGTGGACGGGAGAAAGACATGCAGCAGAATAGCGGGGAGGGTGGTCGACAGGAGAAAGACATGCAGCAGAATACGGGAGGGCAGTGGACGGGAGAAAGTCATGCAGCAGAATAGCGGGGAGGGCAGTGGACGGGAGA
The DNA here is from genome assembly GCA_033310375.1 of Conus canariensis. NCBI lineage: Eukaryota > Metazoa > Mollusca > Gastropoda > Neogastropoda > Conidae > Conus > Conus canariensis. Next base: position 18,459 of record JAMYXO010000814.1, read on the forward strand.
AAGACATGCAGCAGAATAGCGGGGAGGGCATGTGGACGGGAGAAAGACATGCAGCAGAATAGCGGGGAGGGCAGTGGACGGGAGAAAGACATGCAGCAGAATAGCGGGGAGGGCAGTGGACGGGAGAAAGACATGCAGCAGAATAGCGGGGAGGGCAGTGGTCGGGAGATGGAGGTGGAAGGAAAGGGATAGAGCATTAAGTGCGGAGAGTAAGGGATGGATCGGGGGGGGGGGGGGGGGGGGGATGGATTGAAAATGTGAATAAATGTTGAAACGACTTGAATGTGACAATTGCGTCACAGAATGTTCCTATCTTATGAAGCATCCGTGCCTAGCTTAGAGCAGCATTGACCCTGTGACCGACAATCCCCCACCCCACCCCCACCCCACAATTCTCACCCTCCTTTTCTTGATTACAATCTATTATTGAACTTTATTGATGATAAATAGAAGTTATTACCAACTATTATGCAGAGATGAATCAATGGAATATTGTGTAAGTGCTATAAAATGTGTGTGTGTGTGTGTGTGTGTGTGTGTGTGTGTGTGTGTGTGTGTGTGTGTGTGTGTGTGTGTGTGTGTGTGTGTGGTGTGTGTGTGTGTGTGTGGTTGTGTGTGTGTGTGTGTGTGTGTGTGTGTGTGTGTGTGTGTGTGTGTGTGTGTGTGTGTGTGTGCGCGCGTGCGCTTCTCTCTATAAAAACAGCCGCTGAAACCTGAAGGGACAGACGGCAACCCGATCTCTAAAAAGGCTTCCGTTCACTCCTGCACCTTTTTTCGCTCTGCCAGCCGACTACAGCCCTCTTCAGCATCTGTAAGTATCTTTTGAATGTCTTTGCTTGTAGTCAACCAGAAACTTTTTTTCTTTTCTTTTGTTTTCTTTTTTGCCACACATGAAAGATAACTTCTACTTTTTTTTCATACGAGGTATTTTACTGGTACCTATATCTATCGACATATCCTGTTGTTTTTCCCTCTACATTTCAATTGGGTATTCCGTTAATCCGTGTTTTTTTTTCATAAACAGCTAGAGTATCTTATTTGTACATGGCTAGGAACAGACATTAAAACAACGAGAAAAAAAATCGCAGTTGTAATAACAGTTTTTTTTTAAAGCAGTTGATTTTTTTTTTCACGTACAAACTGTCAGTCACAGAATGATTAAGATTAATTTCATAGTCTAAATGCCTTGAACTGGAAAATGCAGCTAAAACGTGATTGAAATACATCACAAGCAGTTGAAATGCTGAAGAAAGTTCAGTCATATTTTGATTAACCCGGTCGTAATTTTGTTTTGTTTTGATTTTTTTGGTTTGTAAACATTGATGGTGAGATTCACGTCTAATTAGCATGAAACTCTTTAGGGCGAGTTATCTTGTTTGTTTTTTAAGGTCCTCCATAATATCCCATGGGACTGTTTTAGGCGATGCAACAGTTCTAGGGTCCTACAATCATACTTATACTAGTAAAATGTACAATGTCATATTCATTCATAATTCATTCTGGGCCTGCTGACATGGACATATATGGGTGCCATTTAGAAAGAAAATCGTTATATACAATTTTTTTTCGAGCAATGTCTTCTTTAGTTTTATACCTGTATTTCAGTTTATTAAGAAATACTTGCAGTCTGGGTGATTTTTGTTCTGTTCTACACTGATATAAATACTGTTTCGAAAATAATATAATAAAATAAAATACATGATCTATATGTATATTTTTTTTATCAAATCCAATTATGGCTAATGATTCAGTTATCAGCAAATTAAATGCACACATACAAATTTCATCCATCAAATCTACCAGCGTTCCCAAAACGTTGTGTGACCTTACAGTACCAAAACATATGTGTGATACTGTCCTTAGCAGAGGTACAGAAAGTACAAACATCACTGTTCAATATGCCCATTTTTTTCAGCACCACATTAGTACCAAGACATGTGTGTTTTATTCGTAACTGTCACCATTTCATTTTTATGTCAGAAATTTTACTCAGATAGCGAAAACAGTTTTTCCATTCTTTTTCAACGTTCAGTTTTATATCCCACTTCATACACATTTTTGGGTGTGTATGATTATCTATAGAAATGTCATAATATAATCTTGACCCTTTACAAACTGACGTCAACTTTTTGTGACATATGTGCATATTTAAACATTTATTACTATTTTCAACTTTGATTTTTGTTCTTTGCACATATTCAACTATAGCTGCTTTAAAGCCAGAAAAAAATGGCAAAATTAATGTTTACGTCATAGTTTTGTTAAACTTGTTCATAAGAAATAAACTGGCCATTGTCAAGCAAAAAATGAGCAATGCAATATATGACCTTGTTGATCCATGCTTTTCCCAAACATAGTCTTTTTCCCAACTTGTATTCTGTTTGTATAAAAGAATGGTTCTGCAAGGAGTTCATAAAACTTCTTACAGCTTATTTTATAGAAAAATTGTTTGCATGCCATAAATACCTCTGTCCAAAATGCCTTTGATTTACAGAAGGAAGAAAGTATTTCTGGTCCATATTTCTCAATATTGTTTAAAAGTGGAAAGCTAGATGCTGTAATAGTTTTCCATTTGTGGTGTGCATTCTGAACTTTTTGCATTCATGTCAATTTTAGTGAAGAAGCAAACGTTTTTAATTCTGGTATTCCTTGACCACCGTTTTGCATACTTATATGAGAAGTTTTTTCTATTCATTTTTGTCTGTTTTTTTTATTCCACACAAATTTGTAATGGTAACTTTGTAGAGTCTTAAAAAAGTGTCGGGTGGTTAGGTAGTAATATCCACAAATGGATGAGTTTTGATAAAATAAGCGACTTTAAAACTGTCACTTTGCACAAGGAGTTAGTTGTCTTCTCACCCAAATCTTCAACAGATGTTCACATCCGTTAATTTTTCAGAATAATTAATGTATGTACAGTTTTGCAAATCGTTGGTTAACCAGATTCCAAGAATTTTGAATTTTTGTGGGTTCCACTCCATACCTAAATTGTCCATGTAACGAACAGCAGAATTTTTACAGTTTCTCAACAAAACAGCGCTAGTTTTCCCAGGATTCATGTATAACCCTGATATACGACCATAGATTTCCAGTACGTTTATACATGTTTCAAATGATTTTTGTCACCTGCTAAAAAGATTCCGTATCATCTGCATATTGAGAAAGCTTATGTTCGACTGTATCTATAACTATTCCACGTATGTTTACTTTTTCCCAAATCATTAATGCTAGAATTTTAACACATAATATGAATAAATATGGCGATAGTGTCTGCATCCGCGGTCTATCTCAAACCAACTAGAAACTTGACCATTAACAAGGACACATGAGTTAATATTGTTATAGAATGTTTCACCTCATTTCCAGAAGCCCTGTTGAAAGCCAAACGCTTTCAATATTTTAAACATAAAATCCCAGCTCACTGAATCAAATGTTTTTTCGAAGTCAATGTTTAATAAAAGCCCTGGTAAGTTGTGTTCTTCTAAATACGTAGTTGTGCCGTAACTGAGCCTTATGTTATCCCCTATGTATCTATTCTTAATAAACCTGTTTGATCCTCATTGATGAGACCAGCTAACACATTTTTTAAACGATTGGCTATACATGATGACCCTATTTTGTATACAACATTTAACAACGAGATTGGTCTCAAGTTCCTCATGAAGTGTCTTGGTTTATCTCCCTTTGGTATGCATACGATTAGTCCCTGTCTTTGAACACAAGAAAGCTCCCCCCTTCGAAATCCGGCATTTAAAGCTCTGACAACAACAGCAATTCTGCGCCAAAACACTTTAACGAATTCTGTTGTGAAACCATCAGTGCCAAGACTTTGTTGTTTTTTCATATTCTTTGATGCTATACATGCCTCCTCCAGTGTGATTTCGCCGTCTAAATTATTTGCTTCGTCACGGCTTAAATGTGGAATATTTTCAATGAGTTCATCCAAATCACAGTCGTCAACTCCGTATTTTTTGTACAGTGCTTCATAAAATCCGTGAACCTCGTGAAGAATCTCTGCTTGGTCATTTAGAATATTTCCATGTTTATCAATTAGTATAGTCATACTCTTACTTATAAAATGTCTTTTTTCTAGGTTACAAAATAAGTTCGTCACTTTTCCCCCTTCAGCTATCCACCTGTCCCTCGATCTTAAAAAGTACCCCTTCTATTCTTTTCTCTCGAGTAACCTTCAGCCTTTACTTCTTTAACTCTATAGCTTTGATCTCTTCTTCACCTTTTGTCTCTTTTCTTTCGAGCCGTTGTATGTCTTACTGTATTTTACGTTCCTCTTCATTCGTATTTTTCTTCTTCATAGTTGCGTATGAAATAGTTTTGGACTAAGTGTCATCAACAGAAAATCTAGAAATAAATCATCAGAAATTGTCAATTGTAATTCGGTCAGAGGAATCCTGTGTACTGCTTCTCTTGCATATGGGCTTCCAGCTTATTTTTGTTTGACATTCTCAATTTCTCTGTTAATTTCGTCCAAATAGTCTTTGTCCTTTAATAATGGCGGGTTAAATTTTTAAAAAAAGTATTACTCTTGATCTTTTCACCAAATCGTAGCCTTAACAAAATCATGGAGTGGTCTGTTCTATATCCACATTCAATGTCTAATCATCGACAAAGGAAACAACGTGATGAGGAAGATATCGAGCCATGCTTGCTTTGAAAGGATTACTCCTTCTCCAGGTATATCTGTGACAATCCTGATTTATGTCCCTCCAAATATCATTTAATTCTAAATCGTTTATCATGTTATCTACTACTTCTCTCGCTTTGGTGTTATTAACCCTTTTATAATTACAGTAATCTCTCGTGGGATCCAAAACTAAGTTAAAGTCTCCTTCAACTATGACGTTCCGTATACCTAAATTATTAATTTGTTGATTTAAGGTATTATAAAATTTTGTGTCATCTCTGTTTGGTCCGTATACATTTACAAACAAAAAATCATGTTGTTTGATTTCCGCTAAGACCATGAGGCTATTCCCATCATCGCCCTTGTGAACATTTTAAAGTTTAGTTTCAGAGTTGTTATTGGAAAGTATCGCCACACCTCTTGCATTAGAAGCATGACTAGAGAAATATCCTAGGTACCCCCATTCAGATTGTATATAGCGTTCCATTTTTTTCTTGGAAGTGTGTATCCTGTAAAAAAATAAATGGAATATTTTTGTGCATGTTAAATAATGGAACACATCTCTTCTTTTCTGTTTATCATTCAGCCCCTGACAATTAACTGAGACAACTGAGACTGTACTATCCATGTTGTTCAATGCGTACAAGTAGTAAATCTATGAAAAAGCCACCAACCAGATACTTAGATGTAAGTAACGAAATATTACATAGTATCTACAGAACCAGCTTGACCTCATAATGAAATAAGTAAAGAGACATAGAGTATAATTCTGAAACCAGAACGAGCAACAATCATGTAAAATATCACAAACACGTGTAAACAAAACAAGCTTGTCAAAACAAAAGGAATACAATAAAGACATCCGTAAATCCAGCCAAGTGCCCCACACAGATCAGCGTGTTAAGGAGTAAATAAGTATAGCAAAATTCCAATTCAAACAGTATCAAACAGACAGATGAAGTGGCATGTGAGCGCGTGTTTGCCCGTGTATGTGTGTGTGTGTGTGTGTGTGTTGGGGCGGGGGGGGGGGGGGGGTACGCGCGCGCGCGCGCGCGCGCGCGCGCGCGCGTGTGTGTGTGTGTGTGTGTGTGTGTGTGTGTGTGTGTGTGTGTGTGTGTGTGTGTGTGTGACGTGCTTGCTATTTGAGAGAGAGAGAGAGATCAACGATCAACGATCAACGAAAGTTTAATGAACAAGGCCATTTGCCCATGTCATACAGGAAAAAGGAGGCATCAGAAACAAAGGACATAGTACAATAAGCATAATGCATATGGGAAACATGAAATATGATGCAAAAACCATAGTACATATCACTGGAAACACGAGGCATAATACAGTGAGTATAGCATGCAGTATAATATTTGCATGTATATATATATATATATAAAAAGGTCTCTCACAATACATGACCAAGAGAATGAATAGGATCGTGGTTAGGGGAGGTGGGGAAAAAAAATCTGTATTTTCATAAAAGGAACTAAATAACGGGAAGTTGGGAAGAGAACACACACACACACACACACACACACACACACACACACACACACACACACACACACACACACACACATACACACACACAAGCGAAACTAAGTGTTGATTGAATTTCTAAGTTCAAATGCTCTGGCAATGAAATTAGCAAGACCAAAAGTATGTTTGGGGCTTGCCAATAGTAATGAATGATGAATCCATCGGTGCTCAACCAATCATGACTGCAAATCCCAAACGGACTATGAACATGGACTAAATGGAATATCCATGTGTCTGTGGAAAGCGTTTCGCTACCACCCGTGGCATGAAGATCCACAGAACAAAGATGGGATGTGTGAAGACTCATCTGAATGAGCAGCAGCGCACTGCATCAGCAGATAAGACGTCGGAAGACCAAGGCCAGGATTTAAACCACAGTGCCAAGGACATCCACGCTGTTGGTTCGGATGAGGAATTTGCACAGGCCCTCGATGCCAGGCGCCTGAAACTCAACCTGCCACGAGCAAACGAAACTGAAGATTGGGAGAAACTGGATGCAAAAATCGTCCAAAGACTCGGTGCACTAAAGCGCGAGTCATTAAGTGGAAAATGAGCATGTCCAGAGGGTCATGGGTTCGAATCCCAGCCATGGCTCGTCCCAAGATGGGGGAAAAAAAAAAGGGGGCAGCAGAGGGACATCCGGAATCATGAACCGGGTGTGGCCCAACCCCCCTAGAGTGTCAGGAGATAAGGGCCGAAACACTTGCTTGAAGGGGGCTTCTCTTCTGAGGACTCTCTGCTGCCACGCTCTCCACGAGTTTCTTTCTACCAATGACATTTTAAAAACCGTGGGGTTGACGAAGAATTTCTTTGGCAAAAATTGCTCTCGTAGAGCATGATATTTGGGGCATTTAAGGAGAAAATGATATTCACATTCGTATGAGTTGGGACAAAAGGGACAAGTGTGATCTGTTTGTGCCTTTGAGAAGCGAAAACGGTGGGGTTTCAAACATGATACACCTAATCTGAATCTAATTATTGGTTTACGTAGATTTATATTTTTCATTTCAGATAGATATGGAGAAAGACTATGTGATGATTTGATAGAGGAAAAGAATTCAAATCGCTGTTTGGACTGAATTTGACTATTCCATCCTTGACGAAAACAATCAATTAATCTTTGTTGAAATTCTTGTAAGAAAATTCTATCATTTCCGACCCCCTGACTTTCCCACACAAAGCCAAATCCATGATAATACAATGTAAGACAAACGGAAGAAACCCAATTATTTTTGTTTCTACAATGCAAGTTAAAGAGTGTCTGATAAGCTTTATAGGGGAGACGATCTTGAGGCATTTTCAGAAGTTTAAGCCAATATTAATACATCTGGTTCTAGTTGTTATATCTAAAGGGTATCTGCCTGTTTCGCCGTATACTAAAGCACTAGGTGTTTGTACGCTGACGTTAAGAAATCTTTTAATTGCAAATAAATGTACTTTTTCTATTATGTTGTGATCAGCTACAAGGCCCCAAACTTCACATCCATAAGTGAGCATTGGTTGTATTTGACAATCAAATAGCTTGAAAAATAGACGAGGACAATGGTTACCAAGTTTCCATAAGATTTGTAGTATACATAGAACACACTTTTTTGCTCGTGATGCCATGTCATCAAGCGCGTAAGAAAACGTTAACCCAGTTGAAAAAATAATACCTAAGTATTTATACTGGTTAACGACTTCTATTTTATTATAGCCATAAAACCATTTTTCACGGACTGCAAGATATCCGCCCTTCCTGAACACTACTATTTTAGATTTCTCTAGATTGACAGTAAGCCTAAGTTTACCTGCTGTGTTCTTTAAAATATTGAGCTGTTGTTGGAGTCCAGTAATTGTATACGCCAACAGAATGATATCATCAGCGAATAACATTATTAGGATTTCTATTAAGTCAGGTGATAATGGAATGCCATGTTTGCCCTTAGAAATTATTTCATTTTTCAGTTCATTAATAAATAAAGAAAATAAAATGGGGCTGCATATATCTCCTTGTTTTAAGCCTTGTGGACAGAAAAAGGTGTCTGTAAGGTCATTTTTACAGCGTACTCTTGCTTTAACCACGGAATACAATCTTTTTAATGCCTTAAACATTTTCCCATTAACTCCGTTTTTTCTCAGTATCTCCCATAGTAAATTTCTGTCAACAAGATCAAATGCTTTTTTTAAAATCAATGAATGCAATATACAGTTTCTGGTTATTAGATAATTGTTTTTTAACTAAGGCAAAGAGAGTATAGATATGGTCTATTGTACTGTATTTCTTCCTAAAGCCAGCTTGCATTTCACTAATTATATTATTATTTTCTACCCACAGGGTTAGACGTTTATTTAGGACATAACTGTATAACTTCCCACTAATGTTTAAAAGTGAAATGCCCCGATAATTGTCTGGAAGGTTAATATCACCTTTATATCTGGGGTGTTGGTTGTGCGTTTAGTTGTGCTTCTTCCACCTGTGACTGTGAAAGCTTCTGTGAGGTGAGTCTGTCTACCAATAGTCCTGCTTCGTGTTCGGGGACCACATCGAGGGGTGTGGTCCTCCTCATCCTTCAAAGATATGAAGGTGTTTTGAGGGACCGGACTGGACCTAGCAGAAGGCTTGTCGACAGGTGATTGGCTTTCAATGTCATCCTGAAATACAGCATCAGTGTCTTGTGTATGATTCCTTGTCGCAGTTTCTTTTTCAGATTGTAATTTGTTTAGAAGTTGCTGGTTTCCTGCTCTTGTCTTTCGTCTCGGTGTTTGATAGTCTTGAGTGTTGTCCATGGTAAGGGGAGCTGTTACATTGGTCATGCTCTGATTTAGAGTATATTGAGAATGATCAGGCTGGAGATTTGATCTATCTGTTCTGTGTTTATACACAGGGG
>JAMYXO010000814.1:30000-32500 GCA_033310375.1 Conus canariensis
GAGGCTGGAGGGTGGGATAGTGAAGTGACGGGGAAAGGTGAAGGGAAGTGAAAGGTTAGGGAGTGGGTGGAGGTCGAAGTGAAACGTGTTATTGTTCCTTGAGTTCTCTTTGCCAGTATTGTTGATGTCATCACAAGGGAACAGAAAGAAATACTATATAGGTAGAGTCTGGTTTGGTTTTCGTTGATCATGGTGACAATGTCCCTGCTGTGTAAAGTCTGTGATGGTGACAATCTAATCCACAACTTTGATAACGACGTCTACGTAGACCAAAAAAGACTGTCGTCATGATGGCATCTCCTCCGAAACCGTAACAAACATGTGCATTGCAATAGAACATCCTACTGTGTTTCACAGATCCATGGCCATAGAAGAAGTATCCATAAGATCAGCGCTGTCCTCAAGGCTGTCCATGATTTATTTAATGGACCATGACCATAAACTGTGTCACCAACACATAACATCACATTGAATTTCACAGAAACATTGTATTTCACAGAAACAATATGAATCATCAATATAACATCACATGGTGTATATCACTAACATAGCATCACATGGTGTGCGTCACTGACATAGCATCACATGGTGTGTATCACTAACATAGCATCTCATGGTGTGTATCACTAACATAGCATCACATGGTATGTATCACTGACATAGCATCACATGGTGTGTATCACTAACATAGCATCACATGGTGTATATCACTAACATAGCATCACGTGGTGTGTATCACTATCATAGCATCACATGGTATGTATCACTAACATAGCATCACATGGTGTGCATCACTAACATAGCATCACGTGGTGTGCATCACTAACATAGCATCACATGGTGTGCATCACTAACATAGCATCACATTGTGCATCACTTACATAGCATCACGTGGTGTGCATCACTAACATAGCATCACATTGTGTATCAGTAACATAGCATCACATGGTATGCATCACTAACATAGCATCACATGGTGTGTATCACTAACATAGCATCACATCAATGTATCACTAACATAGCATCACGTGGTGTGTATCACTAACATAGCATCACATGGTCTGTGTTTTCTTTCAGAACCATGGACATGAAGTGTGTCTTTGTTCTGCTGCTCCTCTTTTCCGCCATGGTGGTGACTGCTACAGCAGCGTCAGCTGAAAACGAAAACAATGCAAACGGCAATGCTGGTATATATATATATATATATATATATATATATATATATATATATATATATATATATATATATATATATATATATATATATATCTGTCTCTGTATGTCTGTCCCTCTCTGTCTCTCTGTCTCTGTCTGTCTGTCTGTCTGTCTGTCTGTCTGTCTGTCTCTCTCTCTGTCTCTCTCTCTCTCTCTCTCTCTCTCTCTCTTTCTGTGTGTGTGTGTGTGTGTGTGTGTGTGTGTGTGTGTGTGTGTGTGTGTGTGTGTGTAATGCTGAACAATTAAGTAGTAGGGGAAAACAAGTGCAGGTTAACTTATAGTAATGACTTGGCAAAGATTTGAAAAAAAGGGGGGTGGGGGGGGGGGGGTGAAGATGAAAAAAAACGGGAAAATATGTATTACAAATATGAAAACCCTTCGCTAGCTGCATGAGAGAACCATCGCAATCCCTCTCAAAGGCAGATCTATATGTATCGCCTAGGCCTTTCGTCCGCTGGACATATATATATATATATATATATATATATATATATATATATATATATATATATATATATATATATATATAATGCTCACTATGTAGAAAGAAACTCGTGGAGAGCGTGACAGCAGAGAGTCCTCAGAAGAGAAACCCCCTTCAAGCAAGTGTTCCGGCCCTTATCTCCTGGCACTCTAGGGGGGTTGGCCCACACCCGGTTCATGACTCCGGATGTCCCTCTGCTCCCCCCCCCCCCCCACACCCTTTTTTCCATCTTGGAAGGAGTCATGGCTGGGCTTTGAACCCATGACCCTCTGGACATGCTCGTTTTAGGGATTGTCCACTTAATGTCTCGCACACTAAAATTAAGTAGTGGGGAAAAATATGTGCAGACTAACAATTCTTCCGTCACTGGCAAAGATGTGACCTTACAAAAAGATGAAGATGAAAAAAACTGGAACATAAAACTATGTATAGTGCGTGTGTGTGTGTGTGTGTGTGTGTGTGTGTGTGTGTGTGTGTGTGTGTGTGTGTGTGGTGTGTAATGCGGATGCAGAGTTTAACCTTTGGCTGATTCGTCCAGTTTGAGCCTTATCAAAGTACAAAAGGACACCAAGCTAAATACCCAGGCCTTGGTTTGGGGTGTCGGTTGTTCTTGATTTCAATGCAGAGCTGCAAGAAGAAGAGGGCCGTTCAACCATCTTATATTGGACAGTCTCTCCACTAGCCCGAAGCTGCTGGATGTTCTAACAGACAACGACATGACTTGCAAAGGAGCGACATCTTCATATTGCCTCGAAAAAAAAAACCGTGGGATATGTGACAGAAATGAAGACGGCAAGGGGA
>JAMYXO010008163.1:0-11181 GCA_033310375.1 Conus canariensis
TCACTGGAAGGGGAAATCACTTACTGTCAATATGTATCCCCCAAAATTTTGATTGGGGGGGTCCCGGTAAAACATGCTTTTAAAAATGTCTATGAGCTTGCCCATGAGAAAAAAATGTACGACTGCTTTGGGTTTATACTTGTTCACTTGTAAATGTTGTTTTTTTTGGGGGCATAGAATGTTCATTGCTGCCCTTTTTCCCCTTTCCCGCTGAAAGCTTTTCAAAGGAAAAAAATATCTTGTTTTGATAACTAATCTCTTCCCATTAATCGCCTCGGGGGTCGCACTTACGCGATCGCCCCTCGCAACAAAACCCATTTAAACCCCCAAAACAAAAACAACACCCGGGCAGACTGGGCGGGGTCGCGTACACACAGACCCCACGGGGGGCGCTGTGGAACGAACTAACCCATCCCCAATTCGGCAAAAAGGGGTGCAAAAAAAAAAAACCGCTGCCTTACCACCCCCCCCAAAATTTCCCCAAAAGGCCCCGCTGGGCAGGAGCGGGGGTTTTTTCCCTTGTTAAAAAAAAAAGGGGGCCTTATGAAAAGCCTGTGACACGTATTTTTAAACAGGGTGCCCGCGAGCTACTCGGCCCACACACAAACACAAAACACACACACACACACCCCCCTTTTTTCTCCTCCCCCCCTCTCCCCCCCCTCTCTCTCCTCTCTCCTCTCACACAGGGGGTGTAAATTGGACACTGACTGAAAAGTCACTTTCACGCGTTTCCGTTGTTTTTGTTTATTTTTGGCGTCCTGAAATCAGTGCCGTACTGTCCTTTGGCGTCCGCTCAGTGTCCAGATTTTTTTTTTTGGCGCCTGCATAGTGTCCATGCTGTCTTTTTTGCAAGTAATGGGTCTATCCCATGCCTTCTGCCACTGATTTTTTTTGGGACTTTTGGCACCTTTCCCCTTTTTTTCTACATCACTTTATGTGGAAACGGCCGTTCGAAAAGCCGCCAAGAGAGCTTCCATTTACCCCCCCCCGTACAAATTTAAACGGGGTCTTTCTTGACTACCCCCTCCTACCTTTTTTGGGGGGGGCTCCCTTTTTCTGAGGCCCGGGGGACGGGGGAAAGAAACCCCGGGCCCCCCCCTGCCCCCCCTCCTGAGAAGGACAACCTGGGACCCCCAAAGGGCCCTGCTGACCCCCGGGGCGCGACACCGGGGGCCCAGGGGGGGTCTGTTTCCCCCAGACCGGTGCAGGGGACCACCCCCTTCCTCCCCCCAAAGCGGGACCCCCCTCAAAAAAAACCATCAAGAGCGAGTTGGGATGTTCTGCAGAACGACTTTCCCCCAAACTGTAATTTTTTACAGGTTGATAAGTTTTTTTACGATTTTTGGGGAAAAGTGTTCCCCCCGCATCTGATGTGAAAATTTTTTGAGAGAGGGGCCCGGTTTTAAAAAAAAAAAAAGAAAATCGGGCCAACTAACGCGATTCCTAGTGGGTTGGGGCATTAAAAAAAGACGGGGTATCTAAGGGGGGGCAAAACGCAAAAATTTTTTTTTTAGGGCATACCTAGGGACCAAACGAGACAAACGATGACTGTGAAAAAGAAAAAACACAATTTTTACTGATAAAAAAAACGTGACTAAAAAGGGTTTAGGTTCGACAGGTTTTCACAGATTTAGTGCCAAACCGCCCCTTTTTCCCCTCATTCCCTTGCGAAACCTTTTAAAAGGGGAAAAAATTAACATTCTAAAAAAAAAAAAAACCCCCTAAAAGGGGAGCAATGCTTTGGGGAGAAATTTCCCTCCTCAAGGTCAGGGAGATCAGGCGGGTTTTTCCCCCACTTGAAAAGAGAAAAGAGGGACGGGAAAAGCCACCATGATCTAGACCCATTTAGTGACGAGGGAAATCAATTTCCTTGATGGACATGAGGGCTAAAGGACTCTAGGGGGGGGTTTTGGGGGGGGCCCCATTTTTTTTCCTCTTTTTCCTTAAAAGAAAGAGGTCGGGAAAAAACAAGAACCCCGGGGGAATCTCGCAACACCCAATGCGGGGGCGTGATTCTTTTTTACGGGTTGCCGGGGGTTGCAGTAACCCCCCGACCCCGTTGGGGAAATCCCGTGCTTTCAGAGGGAGAGAGCGAGGGGGGGAAATGGAGAAGATGTACAAAAAATTGAAAACAAACCTTTTTCTTTTTTTTTTGGGAAATTTTTTAATGGAAAATCAAAAATTGCCGATCCAGATTTTTTTTTCATTTTTTTTTTAAGTTTTTTTTTTTCTGTCTTTTTGAAACGTTTCTTGAGGGAAGTTTTGATCATCTATTTTTTTACTATGATGGGTTTTTTTGCAAACCTGCTGTCCCAAAAACATAGACTGGGAGAGCATCAGGGGAATTGTTTGTTTTATTAGGGGAAAAATTATCTCCCTTTTTTAAAAGCAAATTTTTTTCAACCACCCCATTTTTTTTCTAATTTTAAAATTTTTAAAAAAAATTTGGAACAGACAAAGATGTTTTGTATTTTTTTTTCTACATTCAACCGAAAAATTCTCCTTTTTACACCTTTTTTGATGTTTAAAATGGGGAAAAAATTTACTTGAAGATTGTTTATAAAGTTTTTTTAAAAAAGATGTTATGTCTAATTAATGGGGACTTGAAAAGCAAACCTTTCCCAAAATTTCCAGGGTTTTTCGGGGGAAAAAAAAATTTTTGATAGACAATGTAAGTCATTCCTAAAAATAAAACAAATCTGAAACTGTACATTAAAAATTATGGAAAGCTGATGCAAAAAGTATCACGCCTTTGATTTGTGTATTTTTAATGGGGGATGTAAAGCACCTGGGAAAGGGCGCTATACATACATATCTATTCGGCGCAGTTTGATGATTACTTTATTCTTTTTAACGATCTTCTTGCTTTGGTAAAAAACCCTTTTTAAAATTTTAAGTTTTTTGACCGCATAACTCAGATCAAAGCCTTTTTTTTTCCCTTTCTGTTTTTTTTCCAAAGGGGAAAAAGTTTTTTGTCAATAAAAAAACCCAAAAAAATTTTTATAGAGAAATTGTAGGGGAAAATTTTTCCCAATCGTTTTCAAGGGAAATATTTGTAGCGTAGTGTTGTTAGAAAAATTGAAAATGCCATGGGTATGATACAACCCCACTAAATGAAGCTTGAACATTTTTTTTTGAGTGTTTTAAAGGGAAAAAGTGCAAAGTGTATAAGAAGCATATACTAAAAATAGAAATCACATTGGATGTTTGGGTATGAAAAGAGTGCCGAATCAGAAACAAAAGCTAAAAAATTTTTAAAAGAATTACTGTCGTACTCATACCCCACAAGATAGAGGGGTTTATTGTTTTGGGAAAGGGGAAAAAAAAAAATTGTTAAAAAAAAAAGGAAAAGATAAAAAAATTCTTAATAATAAGTTGATTTCCTCTTAAATGCCAAAAAGACTTCGGGGAGACTGTTCAAAAAATTTTTAAAAAAAAAACAACCGAAGAATAATAACGGGGAATTTTTTTTCACTTTTCCCCAAAATTTTTTGTTAGAACAAATGTTAGTGACGTGAAAAGAAAAAGGGGGATCTGATTAAAAATTCATTTAATCGCCCAATATCCAGGGAAGATTATTTTAGCTATTAGAAAACAAAAAAAATTCAAGCCCACGGCCCAGATGGCCCTTTTTTTGAGAATTATTTAAACTGCAACACAGCAGGGGGGCTTTTTTTATAAATTTTTTAAAAAATTTTTTAAAAATGGGGTTTTTGTACCCAAAATTTTGGTGTGAATCAATTTTTTGCCTATTTTTAAAAAAAAGGAGATGTGGCCCCCCCAAAAAATTTTAAAGGGGAAAATTTCCTTATACTTTACCTAAATTTTTTGGGGAAATGAATTAATAGGGAAATACAAGAAGGGGTTTTAAATAGAAAAAAAACCCTCGTGAGACGTGGCGCAGAGAGTCCCTCAGAAAAAAAGCCCCCTTCAAGCAAGTGTTTCGCCCCTTTTATCTCCTGACACTCTGGGGGGGGTTTGGGCCCCCCCCCGGTTCATGACCCCGGGATGTCCCCCCGCTGCCCCTTTTTTTTTTTCCCCCCCTTTTGGGGCCAGCCATGGGGGGGTTTTCAAAACCCTTACCCCTGGACATGCTCATTTTCCACTTAATGCCCCCGCCCTTTTTTCTACTACCACGGGGGCACCTGATATTTGTAGGAAATTAACCCTTTAAAGAATTTGTTTTTTTTTTTCCTCCGACCAACCCCGCTTGAAAACCCCTCTCCCCGTTTTTGGGGTTTTTTTTTTGGGGGTGGGGTTTTTTCCTTCCTGCAACTGAAGCTATTTCGGGGGGTGTATGCAACTTTTTCCCAAAAACCCCCCCCACTCCAATTTCTGCGTGGGGTTTGACCTAAACCTTCTCTCCCCAGGGGGTTTTTCCAGATCAGCATATTTTCAGTCTGTAGATTTTGGGGTCCTCCTTTTCTGTTCTCAAGGGAAACCGTGACTCGCATATCAGCTCCCTTGGGGTTTATTTAAGTGGACTATTTTTCCCTGGTCTCACCCCCCTTTTGCTGATCCCCCGGGGGTGACTTTTCCATTCGGGATCTGCAGTGCATTTCCCAGTCATCGCCCCGTCCACAACTCTGCTGTTTCGAGTGGCACGGGTTTTTTTTGGGGGCCATATTTGCTCCTCCTCCGTGGGGAATGTTGGGGGGGTTTTTTGGGGTCCGTTTTCCCTTTTTTGGTGTTGGGGACTAGCCCAGACTACTTTACCCAAACCTTTGAGCACTTGGTTTTTCTCCGTGTCCCTTTTCCTTTAGCCGGGGGTATTTTTCATGACTTGGGGGAAACTTTCCCCTGTTTTTTTTTTTTTTGGAAAGGGGGGAAAAGCAATCGTCTTTTTTCCCCCAATTTTACCGGTTTTTTCATTTGAGGCAAAAAGGCTATCAGACTGAAAAATAAAACTGACCTGAGGGGGGCCAAATTTTTTTTCCCCAAATGAGACTTCTTTGGAGGCTTCCCCACGTTTTTTCCCTGCCCTTGCTGGCTCGCTGGGCCTTTTTTAGTCTTTTTTGGTCTTCTTCTTTTCCCCTCTCCTAATCATCATGTCTCTTTTTTGGGGGTTTTCCCTTTTGGGCCCTTTTTTCCCCCAAATTTTGGTCCCCCCCCTCCTTCTGTTGGCGTGTGTGGGCCCCTTTTTTCTCTGATCTGAGAAATTTCTTTTGCGAATCCATCGCCTCTTGAACTTTTTCCCCCTTTTTGCCTGTCTTCAGCTGGGGGGTTTTTTTCTTTTTTACCCCCCGCTCCTAGTCCTCCACTGCTTTTTAAGTCTGATCTCCCCGGGTTTTTTTTCCCCCAGGTGGGTTTCATGGGGGGTTTTTTTCTTTGCTTGGGGACAGTACAGCGCTATGTCAGCAGACGGGGGGGCAAACCCAAACCATTTCCCCTTTTTAACTTGTTGATTTTGGGGTTCCATTGCCTCCACTACTGGGCGATGTCGTATATCATCAAGGGCCCCCAAAAATTTGGGAACACATGAAAAACAACACCCAAAAAACCCTTTTTTTGCCAGGACCCACACTGGTCAATGGTCTCCAAGCCTTCCCCCGCCATCTGCTTGGTTTCCCTTTTCCTTTTTGTGTCTTTCAGCGTATCACATACCATCTTCCAAGGGCTTTTACTGGTTCTTTTGTGACTGTTTTGGGAAAAAACCTGGTTTTGGCCAAAAACTGAAAACCACAGATCCGGCCCTTTTCCCCTTTTCCCAGTGGAAGACCCGTGATTTCTTTGGGTTGAAAAATTCATTCTGGAGAGGGAACTTGCGTCCAGCCCCCCCAGCCCCATACGTGTCCCGTCTTTTTCTGGGGAAAAAACTGTAGGTCACCATGAAGGCCCCTTTAGAGGGGCACTTTTTACCATCGCCAAAAGGGGGGTTTTTCCGCTTTTTTTTTTTGCGCTTTCAAGATGATTTCCATTGCCCACGAACATTTTGGGGGAAAAAATTTCACACCCATTGCAAACCCACTTCCAAATTATCCAGTGGGTTGTGTACCCTTTTGGTTTAAGAATCGCATTAGAACCCCTTTTTTGAAGTACTTCGGGACATTGGGGGTTTTTTTTGCACAGGGACACCAAGACCCCAAATGTACCCATCTCATGAGGCACACACCCCTATGCTTTTTCCGAAAAAACCACACTAGGGTCCGGGGCTCTCTTTTCTTTTTTTTCTTTTTATTGCGCCCCCAAACTTTGTGGGGGTTTTTTTTTACACGCCGGGCCACGCCGGGGGCCCCCTTTCGGACTGACACACCCCAATTTTTTTTTTCCATCAGGTACTTGGTCACCTTGCTGCCAAACAGAAGAATTTTTTTCCTTTTGATTTTGGGGGGTTTGCCTGAACTGGCGATGTCACTTATTTTTTCTCTTGGGGGGTACACACCATCCCGTCATCCACGGGGCCCCGAACTTCGGTTTCCTCCAACCGATCCGCCCTGGGGAAACCCTCCAGCACCTTGGACATTTCTTGTAAAGCGGGAAGGTTTTCCCCTTTGGGCCCGGGTGTGTTTTGGCGGGGGTTTTCCCGACCCCTTTTGATTTTCCGCCAACGTTGGGTTTTTGCCTTTGAACTTTTCCTAAAGGGGGTTTTGGGCCCCACACCAGACCTTGAATGTAGTGGTGTTTCCCCCTTTGGGGGGTCAGAAAAATTTTTTCCCAATGCTGCTCAAAAAACCCCTTTTTTTCCACCTTGGTCCCAGATTTTGGCTGCCCCAAACAGTTCTAAAAAAAGGGGGAAGGGGGGATCTCTGAAGAAGCGCCCTTGTGTCTTCTTTTTTTGTTTTTCCCCCTTTTTTCCTAAAAATTTTCCGTTTTGCTGGGGCGCTTTTTTTTTGCTTCAGGTTTTTCCACAGTTTTTCCAACCTTTTTTTTTTTCAGCGGGCATGCGGTTTTTTTTTTGCATTTTGAGGTTTTTTTTTTTGGCCCCTGATTTTCCCCCACCCTTTTCTTGGGGTTTTGGGGGATTTCTTTGGGTTTTTTTTCTCTTTGGGAGTTTTTGTTTCCATGGGCCCCTCTACTTTGGAAAACACAATGTCCCCATATTGGCTAGTTTGTGGGGGGGTGCTTTTCCCTATCAGTGCATCGGTCTTTGGACGTTTTTTTCATCCAGTTTCCCCCCCTTTTCCCGTTTCTTTTGCTCGGGGCAGGGGATTTTCCCAGGGGCCTGCTCGGGGGGCCCGTAAAAAATTTCCCCTCCGAACCAAAAGCGGGGGTTCCCCTTGGCACTGTGGTTTAAATCCGGGCCCCTTGGGGTTTTCCCCACGTCTTACTGCTGATGCAGTGCGCTGCTGCTCATTCAATAGCCCTTCACCATCCCATCTTTGTTCGTGGACTTCATCCCCGAGGGGTAGCGAAATTTTTTCCCCACAGACACAGGGAAATTTTTTTTTTGGGGTCCATGTTCATAGTTTTTTTGGGGGGATTTCCCAGTCTTTTTTTTGGGTTTTGAGCACCGATGGACTTTTTTTCTCTCCCCCTTTCGGGAACCTGGAGCTTTTTTCCCTTTTTAAATTCTTATACCACTTTTTTAAAAGGGCAAAGGGGGGCCAGCCCACAGAGCCCTTGTTCGGTCCCCCAGTGCCCCGGTTTTTTCCCGGGCGCCCCCCGGGGCCCTTTTTCCCGGAAGCCCGGGGGTTTTTTACCCATGCACCCTAGAAAGAAACTCGGGGGGGAGCGTGGCAGCAGAGAGTCCTCAAAGAGAACCCCCTTAAAAAAAAATTTTTTTGGGCCCTTTCCCTGACACTGGGGGGGGGTTGGGCCCAAACCCCCGGGGTTCAGACCCGGGGGATGTCCCCCCGTCCCCCTTTTTTTTTCCCCCCCCTTTTCCTTGGACGACCCGGGGGGGGGGGAAAAACAACCCATGACCCTCGGACAGCTCTTTTTCCACTTAAGACCCGTTTTAACTACTGCCCAAACAGGGACACCTGTTTTTGTAGGAAATTAACCTTTTAAAAAATTTTTCGCTTTTTTTCCCCCCCTTCCAACCACTTGAACAAACCCCCCCCCGCTTCTGCATTGCTTTCGGGGGCCCCGGGTTTTTTTCCCTTTCCCGAAAAATGAGAGCTATTCATGGGGCTTATGCAGACTTTTCCAAAAACCCCCTAGCTCCAATTTCTGCAGTGGGGGGTTTTTACCTGATAGCCTTCTCTCCTCAGGGTGTTTGGCCCCGATCAGCTACTTTTTTAGTCTTGTAGATTTGAGCTGCCTCCATTCTGTTCCATATGGCACCGGAGCTCGATCATGATCAGGGTGCTTGGTTGAAAATTTGAGTGGACACTATTCGGTCTCAAGCCACTCTTTTGAGAACCTGGGTACCTTTTCCCCCCTGGAGGTTTTGCAATGCACCCCCCATCATCTGCCCCCCCAGCAGACCTGCTTTTTTGAGTGGCCCCCTTTTTCTTGGGGCCCCCATTTTCTCCCCTGCGTGAAGAATTTGCGGTTTCTTTTTTGGGGGCCTTTTTTCCCCTTTTTTGGGGTTGGTAAAGCCCAAACTTTACAATTCTTGAGCACTTGGGGTTTTGGCCCCCCGGGGTCCTTCCTAGCCAGGGCTACTTACATGAGCTTTGGCACTTTCCCCTTTTTTGTTTTTCATGGGAGAGGGGCATGCAGGGTCGTCGTTTTCCCCCACCCTTTTTTACCATTTTTTTTTGAGGCAGAAGGTCATATGCAGAAATGAAAAATGAAGCTGATCCGAAGGGGCCATGTGCCAAATGTCTTTTCCCAATGAACTCTTTGGGGGTGCTTTTCCCCTTGCCCCCTTGCCTTGCTGGCTCTGCGGACTTTTTTTGGATCTTTTTTGGTCTTCTTTTTTTCCTCATCTCCCAATCTCATGTTTTTTTTGGGTTTTTTCCTTTTTGGGCCCCCTTTCCCCCCATTCTTTTGGTCCCCCCCCCCCCCCCTTGCTGTTTTGGGCTTGTGTTCCTGTTAAATTTTTTGATCTTGAGACTTTTTTTTGCAGAATCCATCGCCTTTTTAAAATTTTTTTTTTTCTGCCTGTCCCCACGGGGGCTTGATTGCTTCTACCCCTTTGCTCCTGGTCCCCCCAGCTTTGAACTGTTTTTCCCCCTGTTTTGTACCCCTCCAGGATGGATTTCAGGAGTTTCATTTTTGGGTTTGGGGGAAAAAAAACAGCGCATTTTCATCAGACAGGGGGGACACCAAGCCATTTTTTTGAACTTGTTGATTTTGGTTTCCCCTTGCCCCCCCCTATGCGGGGGCAGATTTTGTAACATAAAGGGGCCCAAAATACCACTTTGGGTACAGCATGAACTCAAAACCCCCAAAACCTTTGGGTTATTTGCCGGGGGGCCCCCACGGGGCAAGGGGCTCCAACCCTTTTCCCCCGCCATCTGCTTGGTTTTTTTTTGCTCTTTTTTGGGGGCCTTTCACGATCACATACCATTTTCCCAAAGGGCCCCCTTTTTACGGGTTTTCTTTTGTGACGTTAAAATGGGGGGTTGGCAACACGAAGACCCAGATCCGCCCCTTTTCCTTTCCTCAGTGAGAACCCGTGATTTTTTTGGGCTTAACTTCTTTTTGGATGAGGCAAACAAATGTTTTCCCCCTCTCCACAATGACGTGTCCCCGTCTTTTCTGGGGGAAATCACGTATTTCCCCC
The DNA here is from genome assembly GCA_033310375.1 of Conus canariensis. Lineage (NCBI taxonomy): Eukaryota > Metazoa > Mollusca > Gastropoda > Neogastropoda > Conidae > Conus > Conus canariensis. The sequence goes on from JAMYXO010008163.1 coordinate 9,620, forward strand.
AATCCATAAAGGGCCTTGGGGGGGGCCTTTTTGTATCCACCCCAAAGGGGTCTGTTTGCTCGCTTTTTTTTGTTGCTGCTTTCAAGATGAGTTCCATTGCAGCACGAACATTTTTGGGGGGAAATTTGGGCACCCCCTTTAAAAACCCCCCTTTTTCCCCAAAATTGATCCGTCTGTTGTGTACTCCTTGGTAGAAAACGCATTGAAAACCATTGAAGACTTCTTGAGCATGTCGGGATTTTTTTGGGCAATGGTACACTAAAGAGCCAACTGATCATCTAAAGAGGCACACATCCTATGCGTTTGCCAGATCAAGCCACACTACGGGGGGTCCTTTTTTTTTTTTTTTTGTTTTTTTGGGTTGCGTCCCAATCATTGTGCTGTTCTACAAGCCACCACGCCTGGGATTCCCCCCCTTTCGGGACTGCACATCCAAGTACTTTTTTTTCCATCAGGTACTTTGGGCCCTTTCCCCCAGACAGAAGAAGATTTTCCCCTTTGAAAGTTCGTATGATATTCCCCAAAATGGTGATGTCACTTGAGTTTTGCTTTTTGGGGAGTACACACCTCTGCCGTCATCCACGGGGCCCCTGATCTTCGGGGTTTTCCCCCAACCCACGCAGCAAACCTGTGGGCCACTCCACACCTTGGGGCCCTTCCCTTTTAAAAACTGGGAAGGTATTCCGTTTGGCCCCCCGTGATGTTTTTTGGGGGGGGTTTTTCGCCACCTTTTTTTATTTCCGCCCCAAAAATTTGGGGGGTTGCCATTGAACTTTTCCTCGGTTGGGTTTGGGGCCCCCCCAACCTTTTTTTGTCGAGTGGTGTTTGCCTGTGGGGCAAGATTTTTTTCCTCAATGCGCTCAAGAAATCCTTTTTTCCCCACTTAGGGGCCCAATTTTGGCTCTCAAACAGTGTTCTGGGAAACTGGAAGGGGGGTCTGAAGAACGCTCTTGTTTTTCTTCTTTTTTTTCTTCCCTTCCCCCAGATTCCCTTTGGGTGAGGGGCTTGTTTTTCTTTTTTGGGGGTTTTACAGTTTTTTCCAAGCCTTGTTTTTTACTGGCATGCGGTCTTCATTTGCATCTTGAGTTTTCTTTTGGGCCCTGACGGGCCTCTTTTTCTTGCGTCGGAATTTTTTTTGGGGGGGTTTTTTTCCCCTTTTGGGGGGGGTTTTTCTCAAAAACTCCCCACAGTGGATACACAATTTCCCCCCTATGTGGGAAATTTTTTGTTTTCCCGGGGCCCTTTTTCCCCATCATGCAAACGATCTTTTTGGGCGATTTTTGCATCCAGTTTTTTTCCCCCTCTTCTTTCCCTTTTTCCCGGGGAGGGTTTTTTTTTCAGGGGGCCCCCAAACGAGGGCCCCCGAAAATTCCCCATCCGAACCCAAAACGGGATGTCCCCTTGGGGGGTGTGTTTAAATCCGGGGGCCCTTTGGGGGTTTTCCCCCGTCTTATCTCGATCGTGCGCTCGCTCATTCAAAAATCTTCAAACATCCCCCTCTTTTTTCTGTGGATTTTTCAAAAACCCCCGGGGGTGCGAAAAATTTCCAAAAGACCCCATGG
>JAMYXO010008164.1:5000-11180 GCA_033310375.1 Conus canariensis
GCGTGGCCTGATTGCATACGGGAGAGAGAGAGAGAGAGAGAGAGAGAGAGAGAGAGAGAGAGAGAGAGAGAAGGAGAGAGAGAGAGAGAGAGAGGGGGGAGAGAGAGAGAGAGAGTGTGTGTGTGTGTGTGTATTGGATAGAAAGGATTATCAGAAATACTGCATGCTCAAACACCAAAATATCCAGACATTCGTAATGGCCTCTAAAATGCATGAAAAATGCATACTAACGTAGCACACACATTCATGGAGAGTTAGCAGAACAGAACATCTGACACATCATTGGACGGAGGCAGGCATGTAGCATGAGATAAGACCTGGAGAACGGTCGGGACTTGGAAGAGAAAATCCCAATGGATTTGAACTGACCTATCCAGCAAGAGAAAGTGAGTGTCCGCGTTCAGTGACTGAGAGCCACCGGGGCTGCTTGTCTTCATGAAATTAACCATTGAGCTCGGAGTGAGAAGGTGGGATAAGGTGGGTGACAGTTCTTGAATAGGACTGAGTTTGGGTGTCATGCTTAGTCGTGCTGTGGTGCAAATCTCTCTCTCTCTCTCTCCTCTCTCTCTCTCTCTCTCTCTCTCTCTCTCTCTCTCTCTCTCTCTCCTCTCTCTCTCTGCAAACAAAAGATGGTTTAATCCCGAATGCACTGTAGACAATTTGTGTGTAATGTGTACAGATGGTATGAGGGAAAATGAAGATCACTCTATATTCTATTGTGCAGCTTATGACGATATCAGACAGAAGACTCAACTTTTCAATATTAATGCGACAGAGAATCGTAACCTGTATAGTTTGTTGTCACTTACAATAATATGGTAATAACTCTACTGGCTAAGTATGTTGCAGAGGTATCTAATGTTAGGAAAAAGAAATGCTCGGTAAGAACTTCTAATGAAATGCACAATGGTGGGTTAATTGGGGATGTCAAGGGAGATGCACTGGAAGGTGACAATGATTCGGCATCATTGATGCCACACTTTCCAGGAAGAGAGCAAATATCTTAGGTCAGACGATATTCCAAGTGTTACAGAGTGCCCTGGACTCTCCATGGAGAGATGGTCACAACGTCTAGAAAGTTAGCGCCTGAAGTAAATAAAACGGGTGTGGACGGAAATTCATAGAACAGACAGGAGTCTTGTACACTGTTTGGATGTACAGATTATAAGCAAAACAAAGGAGAAAAAGTAAGGTGTTGCGACTTCGGCAAGAATGTTTCTTGTTGGCTCTACGGCAGTGACGACTTCGGCAAGAATGTTTCTTGTTGGCTCTACGGCAGTGACGACTTCGGCAAGAATGTTTCTTGTTGGCTCTACGGCAGTGACGACTTCGGCAAGAATGTTTCTTGTTGGCTCTACGGCAGTGACGACTTCGGCAAGAATGTTTCTTGTTGGCTCTACGGCAGTGACGAAGAGAACTATAAAATAGGCATTCTGGCTCACCCACCTCCGCCAGCTCCAACCGGCTGAAGCCGGTTTCGCTGTTTGCTCCGCCGGCTTACCCAGAATGCCTATTTTATAGTTCTCTAATAGTAAACACTTTACAAACATACATAATGTGTAGGATTATCTGTTTTTAACACTAATTTAGAAAACTTTTGAGACTTTAGTTTTTGCTTAATCCTTCGTTTTTCTTGATCGTCTTCAATAACATCATTTTCACGCATACATTCATCAAACATCAAACATACATAATGTGTAGGATTATCTGTTTTATAGTTCTCTGTCACTGGACCGTTAAGAAGTAAACAAACAAAACAATGGGGACTTGGTTAACCATGCCTTTATTCTTAGGAGGGCTATTTGTCAACCAAGTTGGGATTTCATTCTATTGTGAGGAATGACTGGCTATTGAAAGCTATCTGAATAGGGAGTGTCTGAAAGGGGTGGGATGTGTGTTCACACAAGCGTAGAATCGTGGCACGTTGTTGAAGATTATTCTAAGCAGCCACCAAGTGCACTTATTAAAAGCTTGATTCAACAAACAAGACAATTGTATAAAGTACACCCGGCGGCCGCCTGAATAGGCAGCCTGTTGAATAGGACGTGACAAAGCGACGGTCCACCTAGACCGCGGCCGTTAAAGCGTGGCTTTCTGCTATAGGCTGTGACGTGTGCCTGTTTAATATTCATTTCACGCGCTCTAGCTAGAGCGCGGCCGTTCCCTGCTGTGGCTCTTGAGAAGATCGTGTTTCAAGCTGCATTGGTAGTTGAATGGGAGTGGACCAATACTGCCTTATCTCCTCACTATATGAAAACATTGCTTTTAGTTCTTTTCTCATGGAGTAGACTTCAATGAAATAGCAATTCTTGATGAACGGTTTGTGATTCAAGAAGTTCTATCTCAGAAGAGATACTGTTCTTGCGACATAACACAACACTTTCTAACTGAAAACACGACTGCACTGCACACCCGCAAATGACAAGACAGCTAGGTTTAGTTGCTAACAACACAAGTGCTGGGCGGAAATGTCGTCACTGTTACTAATCAGCTGATTCTATCTAGTCTTGTGATTGGGGGAAGGTAAGAAACATGTTTTGATATGTTTAGAAATTTAGCCGCCTAAATTTATACAATGACGTCTAACGCCTGTACTGAACGACGCCGTCTAAATTTATACAATGCCGCGTGGCGGCCTGACGCCCTTATGTGTAACTTGACACGAACTAGCAAACAGTGCGGCGCTTCGACTCGGCTATTGTGCAGTTGAGTAAGCCGTGGCCAGGCATGTCTGACCTAGATACTACATAAAGGCAGAAGGGAGTTGTCTCCCTGGAAAAGAATGTAACAATTAATTGTGAAAAAAAATCGTCATTAAGTCGTTCTAGGTTCTTATTCAAGTCGGCATCACGTTCTTATTTAAGTTCTTAACAAGTTTTTATTCAAGTTCTTAACAAGTCAACATCAAGTTCTTAACAAGTTCTTATTCAAGTACTTATTCAAGTTCTTAACAAGTCGTCATCAAGTCGTCATTAAGTTCTTATCAAGTCGTCATTAAGTTCTTATCAAGTCGTCATTAAGTTCTTATTTAAGTTTTATCAAGTCGTCATCAAGTCGTTATTAAGTTCTTATTCAAGTCACTTATAATTATTTATTAAGTTCTTGAAATATTATTCCATCTGAAATGGATCAAAATGATCTTTTGTTGTTGGCGGTTCTGGCATGCTTTTTTGTTTGGCTTCTGTATTTAGTGGTTGAGATTTTTTTGACTGCTTTGGTTTTTGCTGGCGTTGTTTATATGTTTTATAAACGTAATAACCACCCCCACCAACAGCAATGACGCCAAAAATGCTAACTCTTTTAATCCAAATAATCCATGTCGACTTTGGTGTTGTAGGTCTTGAATCAACTTGTGTATTTACAGCTGGCATTGAAACAACTGTTGGCGGTGTTATGTTTTCATTATGAGTTATATTCTGTGATTGCAACATTAATTTTTTTTGTTTGTTCCACTCTGCTAATTTTTTTCCTGCTGCAACACGCCCAGGATGAGGAGGCTTTTTACTGGTCACTTTCTCCATCAATGTTTTCTGCTGATTTTCTGGCTCGGTCATTTTGAAGGGAAACAAAATCTATATGATTAAAAGTAATTAATCCCATGATTAATGGTGATAACAATGTTCCAAATCTGTAATATAGATCACATCCTAGAGACTCTAATGACTTTGTTAAAACTGGATCCTGCGTTAAATCATACATAAAATCTTGTTCAGAATCAATGGGAGCAAATCTACTAACGAGTTTAGTGTACAAACTAAGAACCGTTTGCCCAACACTTTTTAACCATTTCTTGACCCCAGTTGCGCTTCATACCTGTTGTGATACTTTACAATGTCTTGTGGCGACATCTGTTGAATCTGTTCTGTGCTGAATTCATTTCCAAGGTACTGTTTTGTTTTTCCACACGCCGCCAAAGAATACAGCCTTTCCTTTTGACGCATAATAGCTTGGTCATCAACTTGATCATTTGTAAGTTCAGGAAGTAAATCATCGCAGTTCATGTTTTATTAATAATAAATATTATTTTATTTTTTAAAAATGAGCACCGAAAAAACTATTACTAACCTTGTATACCATTCTGCTGTTATTGGAGGCCTAAGTGTAGGATACACAATGCTTGGTAAAAGCTTGTTAAGAATAAAACCAGCAGATCTTGGCAAGCTAGATTTTGAAGACTCAGCAAAGTTGATTGCTGTCATTACAGCTTCATTTGCTACGAAAGATTTTCTAGTTAAGCAAGGAATAATTCCAGAAAATATAAATATGTAAAAAAATACATTTATAAAAATGGCTTCACTCGTAATGATGATTGGTGGCGCTGTGGTTAATGCGCTTGCTTTTAGCGGAAGTAATTACGCATTAGTAAACTACAAAATAACAATGAGAGAAAAAGACATAACAGAGCTATGGAGCAACTAGCTGCTGCACAAGACACCTATGAAAAGCAAAGAATGGAGCAGTTAGATTTTATTAACGACAGACTTAAACAACAGGGACATGCAGCTTACACATTTAAAGATGTTGACCAGGCAATAAAAGAATATTTTCTAGTAACAGGCAAACAAGTTGAAACATTGCCTCCACCAAAATTCAGCGATTTTTATCAACCATCAGAAAAACAAAAGATGCAAGAAATATTGTTTATTGCCTTTGGCATGACCGCTGTGTATTTTGTTGCACAAAGTATTGGCTGAATAAAAATGTACAAAATCTATTATTCTCCAAAAGGATATTGGAAGGGAATAACAGCAATTAAAAAGCTAAGCCAAGCAGCTGGAGTCAGTGAACAAACAGCAAAGGAATGGTTATTCTAAACAAGCGATTTGGCAAATTTATCTACCTGCGCCCAAACGAATACAAAGACCACACTTTGTGAATATAACACCAAACGACACCCATCAAATGGATCTTCTATATTTACCCCCATGATACGATTAGACGAAAAAGATTTAAGTACGCACTTACAGTCATTGACATAGCTTCAAGGTACAAAGATGCGGAACCATTAACACAAAAGAGTGCTTCTGCTGTTGCTGTCGCTATACAACGATATATCAACGAGGACCCTTAACTTATCCTCGCATGATTCAAGTTGATGAAATGGAAAAGAATTTAAAGGACAAGTGAATCAATTATTGTTAAAACATAGAGTTACCATTAAAAGAGGCATTCCGGGTGTTCACAGATCACAGGGTTTGGTTGAAAACTTTAACAAACAGTTATCTGAAAGACTTTTCTCCTACCAGTATCACAGAGAGCTGATTGACAATTCTCGCAACACAGAATGGGTTAGAAGACTGCCCTCAGTTTTGCGCGCAATGAATAATGAAGAATTTAAAGGTTTAAAACCAGTACAAGCAATCAGAAAACAAACAATAAATGTTGTTGAAGGAGAGTCTTCATCAAGCAAACTATTACCATTTGGTTTTGAAAGTAAGGTACCTTTATTTACCGGGAGAAGCGGAAGGGGACACTCGCATCAGGGCAACAGATCCAGTTTGGAGTGTTGATCCATATGAGATAAAAAAAATTGTGAAAATGAATCCACCCGTGTATTATTTACGAGAAACTGACACAACAAAACGGCCGGCCCCTCAAAGATCTTTTGTGAAGGAAGAACTGCAGATAATCCCTCCAGACACAGTCGCTTAATTATTTTTTAATTTAAATTAAAATGGCGGCAAGAATGGAAAAGGAAGAATCCTTACGTAAAATGGCACTGGAAGCAAGAATGGTGAAGGAAGAGTCCTTAGAAATAATGCGAGAAATATTTGATTATAATCTTGCTATTAGACTAATATTTAAGAAGATTGATCATGCTATGCTAGACAAAACCTCAAATTTTGATTGGGAGCAAGAATATATTAAAAAGATAAAAAAAATTCGAGCACATTTAGCAGTAATGGATAATAATTTGGTTGAATTGGTTGGTGATATATTTAAGCTTAAAGAACTGTTTTAATCTACGCAAATACATTTGGGTTTAAAATGGAAGCTCAAAGGGAAATGGCAGAAATGGCAAAGGAAAAGTCTTTAAATTAAAGCAAAAATTTATTTGAGTATCAGTATATCATTAAAGAAGTATTTGAGAAGATTGACAATCCCTGGCTAGAACAATCGCAGACAAATCGCTTTAAACCCCAAAGCTTTTATTTTGATTTTGATTTATGGAAACATGAA
>JAMYXO010008165.1:0-11178 GCA_033310375.1 Conus canariensis
GAGAGTATGAATACGAATACGAATGCGAATAGTTTAATGTGGTTTAGGTTATTAAGGCCCATTCACAAAAACGGACTATGGAGGAATGGGATGGGGGAACGGGGTAGGGGTGAGGGCTGGGGAGAAATGGAGGGGGGAGGGAGGCACATACACGAAACGTATGTGGAAACAACGTTGTACAATTGGCCTTTACAAACGTTCATCGTGACATGGATCCCACATCGTGGTATTAAATATATTTGTAACTAATCCTTGGACTGTCAATCACACATAGTAATAGTCCACTTCACAACTTTACAACACAACAGTCACGATGGGTCCTGGTGAGGATTTCCTTTCACAACATCTTTGCTCCAGGTAGAAGTGATTTGTTGAACTTCGCCACAAACACGGAGGAGATTGACCAAGCTCTTCCCTCTTTCCTCAGTTGTTGCCATTATTTGTGTGTGAATGTTTTGTTGACAAGATTCTGGGTGCTGCTGCACATTAGTTTCTGTAGTGAGCTAGGCGCTGTCTGTGCCACATGTGCTTGATGTTCTAGCATAAATTTTGTGCCCTGTGTCGGGTAAATGCATCGATTTTGAACCACGTTCGGTTGTATCATTTTCCTGTTCATCGCCTTCAGTAGTTTTTACACTTACAGTCACATGGAAATCTGTTTCTGCTACGCACTTTTTCTCACAGTCATGGCACACTATCACTAACTGTGTATTGGCGCCACACAATTTCATGTTGATTTGCCATTCATTGTTTTGAGTGTCATACAAAGACTGGGGAACAGAGGCAGGAAAACAATGATTATTGTCAGCTACATGTTTATCAGTATAAACAATTTGTTTACTGTCAGCATCAGCACCATAGAACAAACTGGGTGGAGTTGGCAAAAATAAACCAGATGGAGATGAAAAGACTGCCTTGCCTACCCTTGGCTTCTTCTGTGTTTCACAGCGTTATCCCTGTTTAGCTGGAAGAGGCACATTCTGCATACACAGCATGGACGCTGTGGTAGTAAGGTGATATGGAATAATTGGTTATAGTATTGAACCTCAGGACGACGACAATGTGTTTTCCTTTCCCTTCGATTTTGAACGGGTGGTAGCGTCATGTTGTGCAGTGCTGAGTTCAGCATACTTTCTACAGTTGACGGGAGACCATAACAGACATACAAACAGACTTGTGTAGGAAACAACTGAATATTTGAACTAGCTGCTGCTTGGAGAGGAACAAAAGTGAACTTTATAAGGCATACATTTCTCAAAGTAGAATAGGTGTCTGTTAGCACTGGGGTAAGACATCCGTCTGCAAAAAGGCACGCCTTCAGACGCCCACCCATCCAAGAGCTGCGGGTTCAAATCCCGGCAGAACAAAGAAAAAAATGTGAAAGAATACAAAAAATGTGAAGACAAGTTAATTAGTTAGTTAGTCAGTAATGTAGTTAGAGTAAGGTAGTTAGTCAGGTAGTTAGTTAGTTGTTTAATTAGCTGTTTAATTAGTTAGTTAGATTTTTTTTTCTTTCGGATTCTACCAGACTACAAGTAGCAAAGAGGCTCTCTCTGTCTCTAACTTTGTAATTGTCTTTAAACAAAACACACAAAAAAAGAAAAAAATGTGTATGTACCTACATAAATAAGACAATAAAAAGAATAAATGAATAAATCAACAGAGTACAGAAAAAGGAACAAAGAAAAGATGGAAATAGGAAGATAAGGAAAGAAATAAGAACGAAATGTAAGACAGGGGGGATTGATGTACCATGAAGATATTATGAGAAGATGATTATAAATTGAGAATAATAGAACTGACTAACTAGCTAATTAAGTAATCAACTAATTTGTTTTCACTTACCCACCACGCAGATTTGGGGTTTTGTTCTCCATTTTGTTTATCTCTCTTGCTTTTTTGGTTCTTTTCCTCCCTTCCTTCCTCCCTTCCTTCCTTCCTTCCTTCCTTCTCCTTCGTTCTTCTTCTTCGTCTTTTTCATCATTTGCTCTAGTGGTATAATTGTGACAACGTGTATGTTATCCTCGATGAAGTTTTAATCATCTTCTAAAATCTTCATGGTATATCAAATATTTCTTTCGTTTTCCTCATTTATTTATTTACTTATATATCTTTTTACTTATTTTTCTTCTTATTTCTATATTTATTAATTTATCATTTGTTTATTTATAAGGCATTTATTTGGGTACTTAGGTATCAGTTTCTATATATATTCAATTTGTGACTTTTAGAGATGAGAGAGAGAGAGAGAGAGAGAGAGAGAGAGAGAGAGAGAGAGAGAGAGAGAGAAGAGAGAGATGAGAGAATGAATAGTATACGAATGCGAATAGTTTAATGTGGTTTAGGTTATTAAGGCCCATTCACAAAAACGGACTATGGAGGAATGGGATGGGGGAACGGGGTAGGGGTGAGGGCTGGGGAGAAATGGAGGGGGAGGGAGGCACATACACGAAACGTATGTGGAAACAACGTTGTACAATTGGCCTTTACAAACGTTCATCGTGACATGGATCCCACATCGTGGTATTAAATATATTTGTAACTAATCCTTGGACTGTCAATCACACATAGTAATAGTCCACTTCACAACTTTACAACACAACAGTCACGATGGGTCCTGGTGAGGATTTCCTTTCACAACATCTTTGCTCCAGGTAGAAGTGATTTGTTGAACTTCGCCACAAACACGGAGGAGATTGACCAAGCTCTTCCCTCTTTCCTCAGTTGTTGCCATTATTTGTGTGTGAATGTTTTGTTGACGAGATTCTGTGTGCTGCTGCACATTAGTTTCTGTAGTGAGCTAGGCGCTGTCTGTGCCACATGTGCTTGATGTTCTAGCATAAATTTTGTGCCCTGTGTCGGGTAAATGCATCGATTTTGAACCACGTTCGGTTGTATCATTTTCCTGTTCATCGCCTTCAGTAGTTTTTACACTTACAGTCATATGGAAATCTGTTTCTGCTACGCACTTTTTCTCACAGTCATGGCACACTATCACTAACTGTGTATTGGCACCACACAGTTTCATGTTGATTTGCCATTCATTGTTTTGAGTGTCATACAAAGACTGGGGAACAGAGGCAGGAAAACAATGATTATTGTCAGCTACATGTTTATCAGTATAAACAATTTGTTTACTGTCAGCATCAGCACCATAGAACAAACTGGGTGGAGTTGGCAAAAATAAACCAGATGGAGATGAAAAGACTGCCTTGCCTACCCTTGGCGTCTTCTGTGTTTCACAGCGTTATCCCTGTTTAACTGGAAGAGGCACATTCTGCGATACACAGCATGGACGCTGTGGTAGTAAGGTGATATGGAATAATTGGTTATAGTATTGAACCTCAGGACGACGACAATGTGGTTTCCTTTGCCTTCGATTTTGAACGGGTGGTAGCGTCATGTTGTGCAGTGCTGAGTTCAGCATACTTTCTACAGTTGACGGGAGACACATAACAGACATACAAACAGACTTGTGTAGGAAACAACGGAATATTTGAACTAGCTGCTGCTTGGAGAGGAACAAAAGTGAACTTTATAAGGCATACATTTCTCAAAGTAGAATAGGTGTCTGTTAGCACTGGGGTAAGACATCCGTCTGCAAAAAGGCACGCCTTCAGACGCCCCCCATCCAAAAGCTGCGGGTTCGAATCCCGGCAGAACAAAGAATAAAATGTGGAAGAATACAAAAAATGTGAAGACAAGTTAATTAGTTAGTTAGTCAGTAATGTAGTTAGAGTAAGGTAGTTAGTCAGGTAGTTAGTTAGTTGTTTAATTAGCTGTTTAATTAGTTAGTTAGATTTTTTTTCTTTTCGGATTCTACCAGACTACAAGTAGCAAAGAGGCTCTCTCTGTCTCTAACTTTGTAATTGTCTTTAAACAAAACACACAAAAAAAGAAAAAAATGTGTATGTACCTACATAAATAAGACAATAAAAAGAATAAATGAATAAATCAACAGAGTACAGAAAAAGGAACAAAGAAAAGATGGAAATAGGAAGATAAGGAAAGAAATAAGAACGAAATGTAAGACAGGGGGGATTGATGTACCATGAAGATATTATGAGAAGATGATTATAAACTGAGAATAATAGAACTGACTAACTAGCTAATTAAGTAATCAACTAATTTGTTTTCACTTACCCACCACGCAGATTTGGGGTTTTGTTCTCCATTTTGTTTATCTCTCTTGCTTTTTTGATTCCTTTCCTCCCTTCCTTCCTCCCTTCCTTCCTTCCTTCCTTCCTTCGTTTCTTTCTTCTTCGTCGTTTTCATCATTTGCTCTAGTGGTATAATTGTGACAACGTGTATGTTATCCTCGATGAAGTTTTAATCATCTTCTAATATCTTCATGGTATATCAAATATTTCTTTCGTTTTCCTCATTTATTTATTTACTTATATATCTTTTTACTTATTTTTCTTCTTATTTCTATATTTATTAATTTATCATTTGTTTATTTATAAAGGCATTTATTTGGGTACTTAGGTATCAATTTCTATATATATTCAATTTGTGACTTTTTAGAGAGAGAGAGAGAGAGAGAGAGAGAGAGAGAGAGAGAGAGAGAGAGACAGAGAGAGAGAGAATGAGAGTATGAATACGAAACGAATGCGAATAGTTTAATGTGGTTTAGGTTATTAAGGCCCATTCACAAAAACGGACTATGGAGGAATGGGATGGGGGAACGGGTAGGGGTGAGGGCTGGGGAGAAATGGAGGGGGAGGGAGGCACATACACGAAACGTATGTGGAAACAACGTTGTACAATTGGCCTTTACAAACGTTCATCGTGACATGGATCCCACATCGTGGTATTAAATATAATTGTAACTAATCCTTGGACTGTCAATCAACATAGTAATAGTCCACTTCACAACTTTACAACACAACAGTCACGATGGGTCCTGGTGAGGATTTCCTTTCACAACATCTTTGCTCCAGGTAGAAGTGATTTGTTGAACTTCGCCACAAACACGGAGGAGATTGACCAAGCTCTTCCCTCTTTCCTCAGTTGTTGCCATTATTTGTGTGTGAATGTTTTGTTGACAAGATTCTGTGTGCTGCTGCACATTAGTTTCTGTAGTGAGCAAGGCGCTGTCTGTGCCACATGTGCTTGATGTTCTAGCATAAATTTTGTGCCCTGTGTCGGGTAAATGCATCGATTTTGAACCACGTTCGGTTGTATCATTTTCCTGTTCATCGCCTTCAGTAGTTTTTACACTTACAGTCATATGGAAATCTGTTTCTGCTACGCACTTCTTCTCACAGTCATGGCACACTATCACTAACTGTGTATTGGCGCCACACAATTTCATGTTGATTTGCCATTCATTGTTTTGAGTGTCATACAAAGACTGGGGAACAGAGGCAGGAAAACAATGATCATTGTCAGCTACATGTTTATCAGTATAAACAATTTGTTTACTGTCAGCATCAGCACCGTAGAACAAACAGGGTGGAGTTGGCAAAAATAAACCAGATGGAGATGAAAAGACTGCCTTGCCTACCCCTGGCTTCTTCTGTGTTCACAGCGTTATCCCTGTTTAGCTGGAAGAGGCACATTCTGCGATACACAGCATGGACGCTGTGGTAGTAAGGTGACATGGAATAATCGGTTATAGTATTGAACCTCAGGACGACGCAAAAGGCACGCCTTCAGACGCCCACCTATACAAAAGCTGCGGGTTCCAATCCCGGCAGAACAAAGAAAAAAATGTGAAAGAATACAAAAAAGGTGAAGACAGTGTGGTTTCCTTTGCCTTCGATTTTGAACGGGGGTAGCGTCATGTTGTGCAGTGCTGAGTTCAGCATACTTTCTACAGTTGACGGAGACTCATAACAGACATACAAACAGACTTGTGTAGGAAACAACTGAATATTTGAACTAGCTGCTGCTTGGAGAGGAACAAAAGTGAACTTTATAAGGCATACATTTCTCAAAGTAGAATAGGTGTCTGTTAGCACTGGGTAAGACATCCGTCTGCAAAAAGGCACGCCTTCAGACGCCCGCCCATCCAAAAGCTGCGGGTTCGAATCCCGGCAGAACAAAGAAAAAAATGTGAAAGAATACAAAAAATGTGAAGACAAGTTAATTAGTTAGTTAGTCAGTAATGTAGTTAGAGTAAGTTAGTTAGTTGTTTAATTAACTGTTTAATTAGTTAGTTAGTCAGTTAGTTAGATTTTTTTTCTTTTCGGATTCTACCAGACTATAAGTAGTAAAGAGGCTCTCTCTGTCTCTAACTTTGTAATTGTCTTTAAACAAAACACACAAAAAAAGAAAAAAATGTGTATGTACCTACATAAATAAGACAATAAAAAGAATAAATGAATATATCAACAGAGTACAAAAAGAGGAACAAAGAAAAGATGGAAATAGGAAGATAAGGAAAGAAATAAGAACGAAATGTAAGACAGGGGGGATTGATGTACCATGAAGATATTATGAGAAGATGATTATAAATTGAAAATAATAGAACTGACTAACTAGCTAATTAAGTAATCAACTAATTTGTTTTCACTTACCCACCACGCAGATTTGGGGTTTTGTTCTCCATTTTGTTTATCTCTCTTGCTTTTTTGGTTCTTTTCCTCCCTTCCTTCCTCCCTCCCTTCCTTCCTTCCTTCCTTCATTCCTGCCTTCGTTTCTTTCTTTTTCGTCGTTTTCATCATTTGCTCTAGTGGTATAATTGTGACAACGTGTATGTTATCCTCGATGAAGTTTTAAGCATCTTCTAAAATCTTCATGGCATATCAAATATTTCTTTCGTTTTCCTCATTTATTTCTTTACTTATATATCTTTTTACTTATTTTTCTTCTTATTTCTATATTTATTAATTTATCATTTGTTTATTTATAAAGGCATTTATTTGGGTACTTAGGTATCAGTTTCTATATATATTCAATTTGTGACTTTTTAGAGAGAGAGAGAGAGAGAGAGAGGAGAGAGAGAGAGAGAGAATGAGAGTATGAATACGAATACGAATGCGAATAGTTTAATGTGGTTTAGGTTATTAAGGCCCATTCACAAAAACGGACTATGGAGGAATGGGATGGGGGAACGGGGTAGGGGTGAGGGCTGGGGAGAAATGGAGGGGGAGGGAGGCACATACACGAAACGTATGTGGAAACAACGTTGTACAATTGGCCTTTACAAACGTTCATCGTGACATGGATCCCACATCGTGGTATTAAATATATTTGTAACTAATCCTTGGACTGTCAATCACACATAGTAATAGTCCACTTCACAACTTTACAACACAACAGTCACGATGGGTCCTGGTGAGGATTTCCTTTCACAACATCTTTGCTCCAGGTAGAAGTGATTTGTTGAACTTCGCCACAAACACGGAGGAGATTGACCAAGCTCTTCCCTCTTTCCTCAGTTGTTGCCATTATTTGTGTGTGAATGTTTTGTTGACAAGATTCTGTGTGCTGCTGCACATTAGTTTCTGTAGTGAGCTAGGCGCTGTCTGTGCCACATGTGCTTGATGTTCTAGCATAAATTTTGTGCCCTGTGTCGGGTAAATGCATCGATTTTGAACCACGTTCGGTTGTATCATTTTCCTGTTCATCGCCTTCAGTAGTTTTTACACTTACAGTCACATGGAAATCTGTTTCTGCTACGCACTTTTTCTCACAGTCATGGCACACTATCACTAACTGTGTATTGGCACCACACAGTTTCATGTTGATTTGCCATTCATTGTTTTGAGTGTCATACAAAGACTGGGGAACAGAGGCAGGAAAACAATGATTATTGTCAGCTACATGTTTATCAGTATAAACAATTTGTTTACTGTCAGCATCAGCACCATAGAACAAACTGGGTGGAGTTGGCAAAAATAAACCAGATGGAGATGAAAAGACTGCCTTGCCTACCCTTGGCTTCTTCTGTGTTTCACAGCGTTATCCCTGTTTAGCTGGAAGAGGCACATTCTGCCATACACAGCATGGACGCTGTGGTAGTAAGGTGATATGGAATAATTGGTTATAGTATTGAACCTCAGGACGACGACAATGTGTTTTCCTTTCCCTTCGATTTTGAACGGGTGGTAGCGTCATGTTGTGCAGTGCTGAGTTCAGCATACTTTCTACAGTTGACGGGAGACTCATAACAGACATACAAACAGACTTGTGTAGGAAACAACTGAATATTTGAACTAGCTGCTGCTTGGAGAGGAACAAAAGTGAACTTTATAAGGCATACATTTCTCAAAGTAGAATAGGGGTCTGTTAGCACTGGGGTAAGACATCCGTCTGCAAAAAGGCACGCCTTCAGACGCCCACCCATCCAAGAGCTGCGGGTTCAAATCCCTGGCAGAACAAAGAAAAAAATGTGAAAGAATACAAAAAATGTGAAGACAAGTTAATTAGTTAGTTAGTCAGTAATGTAGTTAGAGTAAGGTAGTTAGTCAGGTAGTTAGTTAGTTGTTTAATTAGTTAGTTAGATTTTTTTTTCTTTTCGGATTCTACCAGACTACAAGTAGCAAAGAGGCTCTCTCTGTCTCTAACTTTGTAATTGTCTTTAAACAAAACACACAAAAAAAGAAAAAAATGTGTATGTACCTACATAAATAAGACAATAAAAAGAATAAAATCAACAGAGTACAGAAAAAGGAACAAAGAAAAGATGGAAATAGGAAGATAAGGAAAGAAATAAGAACGAAATGTAAGACAGGGGGGATTGATGTACCATGAAGATATTATGAGAAGATGATTATAAATTGAGAATAATAGAACTGACTAACTAGCTAATTAAGTAATCAACTAATTTGTTTTCACTTACCCACCACGCAGATTTGGGGTTTTGTTCTCCATTTTGTTTATCTCTCTTGCTTTTTTGGTTCTTTTCCTCCCTTCCTTCCTCCCTTCTCCTTCCTTCCTTCCTTCCTTCCTTCGTTTCTTTCTTCTTCGTCTTTTTCATCATTTGCTCTAGTGGTATAATTGTGACAACGTGTATGTTATCCTCGATGAAGTTTTAATCATCTTCTAAAATCTTCATGGTATATCAAATATTTCTTTCGTTTTCCTCATTTATTTATTTACTTATATATCTTTTTACTTATTTTTCTTCTTATTTCTATATTTATTAATTTATCATTTGTTTATTTATAAGGCATTTATTTGGGTACTTAGGTATCAGTTTCTATATATATTCAATTTGTGACTTTTTAGAGAGAGAGAAGAAGAGAGAGAGAGAGAGAGAGAGAAGAAGAGTATGAATACGTATACGAATGCGAATAGTTTAATGTGGTTTAGGTTATTAAGGCCCATTCACAAAAAGGACTATGGAGGAATGGGATGGGGGAACGGGGTAGGGGTGAGGGCTGGGGAGAAATGGAGGGGGGAGGGAGGCACATACACGAAACGTATGTGGAAACAACGTTGTACAATTGGCCTTTACAAACGTTCATCGTGACATGGATCCCACATCGTGGTATTAAATATATTTGTAACTAATCCTTGGACTGTCAATCACACATAGTAATAGTCCACTTCACAACTTTACAACACAACAGTCACGATGGGTCCTGGTGAGGATTTCCTTTCACAACATCTTTGCTCCAGGTAGAAGTGATTTGTTGAACTTCGCCACAAACACGGAGGAGATTGACCAAGCTCTTCCCTCTTTCCTCAGTTGTTGCCATTATTTGTGTGTGAATGTTTTGTTGACAGAGATTCTGTGTGCTGCTGCACATTAGTTTCTGTAGTGAGCTAGGCGCTGTCTGTGCCACATGTGCTTGATGTTCTAGCATAAATTTTGTGCCCTGTGTCGGGTAAATGCATCGATTTTGAACCACGTTCGGTTGTATCATTTTCCTGTTCATCGCCTTCAGTAGTTTTTACACTTACAGTCATATGGAAATCTGTTTCTGCTACGCACTTTTTCTCACAGTCATGGCACACTATCACTAACTGTGTATTGGCACCACACAGTTTCATGTTGATTTGCCATTCATTGTTTTGAGTGTCATACAAAGACTGGGGAACAGAGGCAGGAAAACAATGATTATTGTCAGCTACATGTTTATCAGTATAAACAATTTGTTTACTGTCAGCATCAGCACCATAGAACAAACTGGGTGGAGTTGGCAAAAATAAACCAGATGGAGATGAAAAGACTGCCTTGCCTACCCTTGGCTCTTCTGTGTTTCACAGCGTTATCCCTGTTTAACTGGAAGAGGCACATTCTGCGATACACAGCATGGACGCTGTGGTAGTAAGGTGATATGGAATAATTGGTTATAGAATTGAACCTCAGGACGACGACAATGTGGTTTCCTTTGCCTTCGATTTTGAACGGGTGGTAGCGTCATGTTGTGCAGTGCTGAGTTCAGCATACTTTCTACAGTTGACGGGAGACACATAACAGACATACAAACAGACTTGTGTAGGAAACAACTGAATATTTGAACTAGCTGCTGCTTGGAGAGGAACAAAAGTGAACTTTATAAGGCATACATTTCTCAAAGTAGAATAGGTGTCTGTTAGCACTGGGGTAAGACATCCGTCTGCAAAAAGGCACGCCTTCAGACGCCCCCCATCCAAAAGCTGCGGGTTCGAATCCCGGCAGAACAAAGAATAAAATGTGGAAGAATACAAAAAATGTGAAGACAAGTTAATTAGTTAGTTAGTCAGTAATGTAGTTAGAGTAAGGTAGTTAGTCAGGTAGTTAGTTAGTTGTTTAATTAGCTGTTTAATTAGTTAGTTAGATTTTTTTTTCTTTTCGGATTCTACCAGACTACAAGTAACAAAGAGGCTCTCTCTGTCCTAACTTTGTAATTGTCTTTAAACAAAACACACAAAAAAAGAAAAAAATGTGTATGTACCTACATAAATAAGACAATAAAAAGAATAAATGAATAAATCAACAGAGTACAGAAAAAGGAACAAAGAAAAGATGGAAATAGGAAGATAAGGAAAGAAATAAGAACGAAATGTAAGACAGGGGGGATTGATGTACCATGAAGATATTATGAGAAGATGATTATAAACTGAGAATAATAGAACTGACTAACTAGCTAATTAAGTAATCAACTAATTTGTTTTCACTTACCCACCACGCAGATTTGGGGTTTTGTTCTCCATTTTGTTTATCTCTCTTGCTTTTTTGATTCCTTTCCTCCCTTCCTTCCTCCCTTCCTTCCTTCCTTCCTTCGTTTCTTTCTTTCT
>JAMYXO010008166.1:0-11177 GCA_033310375.1 Conus canariensis
CAAGTGTGAAAGTTAAAAACAACATTATCCTCAGTGTTGTATCTGTGTATGTTGTATCTGTGTATTACCTAAGGGGCCAAATGACAAAAACATGGAGTGGTTACATGCTATAGAAAGCACTTATGAAAAATAAATTGTTGATGGTGATTTTAATACCTACTTTCCATTTTGGGGAAAAGGTTGTTCTTCCATACCTAGCAACCGTTCTGTTGGAAACGTGGTCGAATCCGCACTGTGCTTGCTAGATGATCGAAGTATCACTAGAATTCCGGATATTCCTTCTCAAAGAGCAAGTGATATAGACTTGTCTTTGATTTCTCCTCAGTTGGCCTTTGTTTGCTCGTGGCAGACTTACGAGAACACTCTCGGAAGTGACCATCTGCCAATCATAAAGACGATCAATAAAACACATGACAGCCAATACTTATCACAGGATAAAATACCAAAATATAATTATAGATTTGTCGACTAGGATAAATTCAAAGCACTTCTTTCGAGCATGAATATGAAGAATATTTGTGGGAATGTAGAGAACAGTGAATACTATCTATTACAATTTTAACAAAATGATACTTTCTGCCGCAAATAGTTGCATTCCAAAATGTGATAATGTACAAAAAGCGTTATACCGGAAATGTATGGTGGACTAAACATTGCCAAACTGTAGCTCTAAGGAAAATCAAACGCAAACAATATATTAAAGACAAAAGTGAAGAAAATCACATAGAAATGAAAATAGCAAAGGTACGTGCAAGAGAAGCTCACTTTTATAAAGACCTTCAACAGGTATGGAAAACATTTCAAGTTATGTAAAAAGGAATGTCTTCCAAGATACCCCATTAACTTAGAGAATTAGAAGTTCCCTTCTTCACTTGAAAAAACAGAAGCATTTGCTGATATGTTTTCAAAGACAATGCACCTAAAACATCTTCCACAAGAATGCAAAATCATTAGGAAAAGGGGAAAAAACTTTATGATAAACCAGTTTGAAATAATGATCATTACACATATGCACTGATAACGTCACGAGAGTTAACGGATTACATATGCGCAATAGGTAACAAAACGTCATCAGTTGGATTAGATGCTATGTTATATGAAATGCTAAAACATCTGCCAGAAAACTTGCTCCGTTTTTGTTGTTGTTAGAATTGTTCCATAAGATTTGGACGGATGGTACTATGCCAGTCATTTAGAAACAGTCAGTGATTACTCCGATTGTAAGACATGGTTAGTCTGCCAACAAATGTTAACAGATACCGTCTCGTAGCTCTGAATTGTCATGTTGCAAAATTAAGGACCAAAAAAAAAAAAAAAAAAACTGTACTAAATAGACTTACTTGTTTCTGAGCTCGAAATAATGTTATATCTAGTAATCAAGCAGGTCTTAGAAAGGAAGATCTGCCATTGATCATTTCGTCAAATTAACAATGCAAACACAGTATCCATTTGCAAGACGAAAGAGTGTCCTAGCAACATTCTTTGATATTAAAAAAGCGTCTGATAGTGTGTGGCATGCTAGACTGTTATATAAATCAAAGACGATTGGTATATCTGCTAGTTTCTACAACTACACCAAAGAATTTCTTTGGTGTAGTTGGTGTATCTGCTAATTTCTACAACCACACCAAAGAATTTCTGTTGTGTGATTGAACTCATAAAGACCACAGATGCACAGAAATGAAAAGATTGAGAGAGGATGTGGAGACACAAGTTGAAGACCAACTACCCGTTTGGTCTCAATGTGTGGGATTAGTTGGTTTCACATGAACAATCTGCCCTGAGAACTTTGCCCTTCACTGAATCAAGACTTCACCCAGGCATCACATATTTATCATACAGTAATGAGGGGGGGGGGGGGGGGGGGGGGGTTAATGACGTAAAAAAACACACATTACGTCAACTAGTTTTGACGCCGACTTCCATGGTCAGCTGAGGAAGGTTTGCAAAAACCGAAAGCGCTTCTGTAAAATGCTTTGGGTGTTTGTTGGTTTTTAATTTGAATTAAAGAATTTCTTTCTGTGAGAAGTTTACAAGTCAGATTAGAAAACACCTGTTCCAGTGTTAAATCATTGGCAATAGGCATTCTGTAATGTCCTGTTATAGCACCTATTGCTGTGTGGTCTCTAAAAACAAAAGTGACAAAAAAAATGCTACAGTTGTGCAGTATGCAAATGATCTGTGCATGTGGATTAATGCTTGCATGAGACAAAACACACCAAAAAGATAAATAAATTGCTGCAGAAAACCTTATCAGGCGGAGCTCGATAATCTTAGCAGGTACTTATTTATGAATGTTCTGAAACTTTCCCGCAAAAAAAAAACAAACAAACAAAAAACAAAACAAAAAAACATGTATCGTTTTGTTTGAAACGATGGAGATGATGCCACTGATTTGCCATCTTTGAAGCTTGATGGGATAGCACTTGAATACGTCAGTCAGTCAGTTATGCCCGTCGCTCCTCCCGAAGCATAGGCTGCCGACATCAGTCCGCCAGAGTCCTCGGTCCTGGGCTGCCCTCTCTAGTTGATGTACACATGGTAAAATTCTTAGATGCATATTTCACATCCTAGCTAACATGGACTTTTCATATTGATTTTCTCTTAAACAACGCTTAAATTTTCTTTAGATTTTGAGCAAAGCTGGTGTCAATCTGAATAAACGCTGAAACACTAAGCTGCATCACTAATCAGTTCTAAGTTATCATATGCTTAAGAGGATTTCTTTGGGGCGCCCAAACATTTGTTACAAACATTGCAAAGTGTTGACAGTAGAGCTTTAAAATTATTCTTGCGAGTCCCAGTGCATACATCTACTATTGGAACATACAGAGAAATCGATGTTTTACCATCAAATGAATGTAGGAAACTCAGAGTCGCAAAATACAATTATGAAATGTTCGACCATGGAAGGTATGCTGGAGAAAGAAATATATATAAATCCAGAGGCCCATTATTGAACAAGAGCAAAAAAAAACAGAGTTGTAATTACACCTTTAGGAAGAATAGCAGTTTTAAAAGCTCTAATCTTGTCAAAACTTACTCATCTTTGGCTACTGCTACCAAACCCCCCAGATTCTTTTGTTAAAGAGCTACAGAGATTATGTTTTTGGTTTATATGGGGAAGAAAACGAGACAAAATATGCCGTAAGACGGCTATTCAAGATATGAAAGAGGGTGGACTGAATGTACCAAATATACAAGCAAAGATCGCAGCATTAAAATTAACATGGTTAAAAAGACTTAAAAACACAAGCCATAAATGGAAAGATTTTATGATTTCTTGCTATCCATTTATTGAACAAATAGAAGAATATTCTCCAAATTATTTATGCATGAAAAGCAAAGATAATATATTCTGGCAGCATGTGTTCTCCTCATATAAACGAATATATTATGAAATAAGGCCAGAAAACGCTGAAGAAGTATTAGCAGAACCTATTTTATACAATGAAAACATTAAGGTTGGTAATAAAATGATAAAATTGAACAGCTGGATTGAAAAGAACGTTAATAGAATATTCCAGTTGATGAAAGACAATGGTGAGTTTTTAACACTGGAAGAATTCAGAGCAAAATACAGAATACAAATAGACTTTCTATCATATGCCGGCTGTATAGCATCAATAAAAAACTATATAAGAAAACAAGGAATCGATATTGAGAATAATATCCCATTAGAATACAATGCAGCACTCAAAAAGATATACAATGTAGCTGAAAAAGGCTCCCAAGTATACTATAAAATATTAAACAAAGACTGTGGGAGACCAAACTGTTGCACCAAATGGGCTGACAAGTTAAACAGAGATATACCTTGGAATGTGTGCTTCCAGAAAATTCACTTTACAAAAGATATCAAACTGAAATGGTTGCAGATAAGAATTGTTCACAGAATTATAGCTACTAATGTAGTACTAAAAGAAATGGGAATAACTAACAATGAAAAGTGTAGTTTTTGTAACCAAGAGAAAGACAGTATTGAACACATGTTCTGGAGGTGCAAACATGTTAAAGAGTTTTGGAAAGCATTAGAAAATGTATTTAGGGAAAAATGTTCAGTGGTGTGTAATCTACAATTTTCAGAAAATTTAGTCATATTTGGAACTGAGGTCGACTTAAAAACTGATGCAGTATTTGATTTGATAATCTTAATAGCAAAGAACTACATATATAGATGTAAAATAAATAAAAGTCATCCAATAGTTTCAGTGTTCAAAAAAATACTCAAAGAAAGATTCAGCCTTGAAAGACTAATAGCATCAGCTAATAATGACCTATACAAGTGTGAAATGAAATGGACAAACTTTAAACCTCTATTTGAAGACCCCAATGAATAAGCCAGAATAATTCATTCATTCTCTCCTTTAGCAAGATTCAAATTACCAAGTTTACTTCAGTGTGTGCATATGAGTCAATGACTGCGAGACGAAATGCATTGAAGTGTTTGTGAATAAGTGTGTATGAGTCTTGTTGAATTGCAGTCCAGCGGGTTTTTCATTGGTGTTAGTACACATGTATAAAATGGCATTGTTACAATTGAAATTGCAACTTAAAACTAGAATGCATACATAAACTTTGGTATTGCTGTTATGACTACTGAATTTTTGATATTCTTGATAACACTGATACTGATGTTATTATTGCTAATATATTGGTCACTGCTACTGTGATAGCTATTATCTATAGCTATTATCATAATCATTATAATCATTATTATTACTATAATTACCATCATTACTAGTATATCAATATTATTATTACCAGTATTCTTTATCAGTGTTAATACTATGATAGTATTGTTACTATTGTGATCACTGATATTGTGATATTATCTTGTATTGGATTATATTGTGAAAAATAACTGTGGGAGAGAATGGATAACTTCAGCTTAAAAGAAAATATGCATACATATAGAGATTACTGTGAATGCTGATTGCAAAAATATGTCTTTTGTTTGTTATATATCCACTGTATGAAGGAATGAACAACAATATAACTAAATCTAAATGAATGTAAGCGTTCATTTTGCCTCAAAAGGAAGGGTTGAGGGGGGGGGGGGGGGGGGGGGGAAACCAGTGTGTATGGTTAGTGATATGTTTGTTCAGTTATTAATGTAATTTTGATCCTTTCAAATTATCGGATTTATTTGATCATGCGTCTTTGTTCAGGATCTTGATTTGCGATTCCACTTTTCATTTTTTTTTTTTTTTTTTTTTTTCTTCAGATATTCAGTTCCGTGAAAAAATCTTCAAACCAATGGCATAATTAGTATGATCAAAATATGTTGCATGATTGTTGATGGTTGTTGGAATGAAGAAATAAAAATGTTTAAAACAAAAAAAAACAAAACAGAGTCCCATTATTGAACAAGAGCAAAAAAAAAGATATCCTCATTATCCGCCACTGGTTCTTATACTGCAAAATTGTTGGGGGGAACTGACCTGAATAATCACTGGCAAAGACGTCTTATACAGATACCATTCCAAGCCGTACAAGAAACAGAGCAAAGTTCAATCTTGATCAAACTGATGCGAAAAAAGCTGATCCACTTTACATCTTATATTATTCAGCAAAGATGCGTTTGGAAAGCAAATATCCCAACCATCTTAAGGTGTCTACAGACGGCTCAGTAACAAAAAATAAAGACACTGGGTCTGGTTTGGTTATTCCATTACTCAAATGCACTAAGTGTGTGTGTGTGTGTGTGTGTGTGTGTGTGTGTGTGTAAGAAGGGGGGGGGGGGTGTGAAAGGTGAAAGGTGGGAGAGTGTTTATGTGTGAGTGTGCCTTTGAGTGTGTATATGCGCGCGTGCACACACGAATGTGTGTGTGTGTGTGTGGTGTGTGTGTGTGTGTATGTCACAAACTTATGACGTGCATGGTTTGAAGACGTCATTTTCTTTCAGAATATTACGTAACTTTGTTTGCTCGCTCTCCGCGCTATAAAATAAGTCATACGTGTTTTCTTTCCGGGACGCAATGCTGTGTTTGTACCACCATATATAATATAATGTTGGATATTTCAAATAATACTACTTTATTATTTTATAGACCGCCATGCCCCGCTAAAGTCTCTATTATAGTTGTTAGGGTGCCGGGGGGATAAAATAACACTAGGTAGTGATATCTAACAGTCCTCCATAATAGTTTGTGGGAGCAAGACGTTATTTCAATGCTGCTGCAAAATATTCTTTCACTAGTTTCAGGACATCGCAGGATGTTTGGGCTTTAGTTTTCGTCTTTTGCCCTTGCTGTTATTATGATATATGTATTTTACTGATTGATCAACCTCCTCATCTTCTTTATTCACACGGTCTGCAACTTAGTATCTTCAACTGACGGACGTCAAATTCAAGCGAGAAAATTATTAGTATCTGAGTTTTGTGTCATTCCAGTTCTTTTTATGGATTTACCTTGTTGAAGCCGTACGATCGTGTGTGAATTTAGTCCACGACATCACCACGCTGACACAGAGTGGAAACCTTTTCACCTACTGTATTCATGGATTTACATCAAGTTATCACGTCTCGGCTATAGGCCTAGCACACCTAGTTTGATTTCTGAGTATTGTGCAACAGGTCCTCTTCGCGTCCTGCATCGAATGGTCGTATGCATCTGGCGAGGGAGCCTGGCCGGGTTTTGTTGTGGTGCGAGACTGTTATAACCACGCTTTGTTCCTGGTGAAGGTATCTGTGCTGTTCTGGATTTGTGCTGGGCTGTCAGTGGTGTGGTTTGAATTCTTCAGGGTTTGTTGTGCTGTATCTTCAGGTTCTGCGCTGGGACATTGTTTGGGGACGGTCTGTGTTCTATGTCGTGCCGTTATCTTCAGGATCTGCGTACCATCGTTTCAGTGCTTGTGGACATTGTTGTCATCGTCTGCGGCGTCGTGAGTCTTGTGACGCTTAGGCCTATATATTATATGTTTGTTTGTGTGGTGTCTAGTCCCCGTGCTGTGTATTGTTTCATCCATCATCATCATCATCATCATCATCATCATCACAAATATTCTTTGATTCAATTATAGTTTTTGTTTCCTTATTCACTCTTGTTTTATTTCTTTGGAAGAAAAGCTGGAGAGTGGGGAACGGTGGTTGGTGTCCAAAGAACATCATAACAACACAGTCGCAAAAAATAATGGCCCTTAGACACATATAAACGGAGCCATTGCACTATACCATCCGCAGTGCCGTAACGTTGCGACAGTGTGTGTGTGTGTGTGTGTGTGTGTGTGTGTGTGTGTGTGTGTGTGTGTGTGTGTGTGATTGCGTGTGTGAGTATGAGTGTATGAGTGTGTGGGCGTCTCTCTCTCTCTCTCTCTCTCTCTCTCTCTCTCTCTCTCTTTCTGGTTTTGTGTGTGTGTGTGTGTGTAATAATAATAATAATGTTTATTCAGTTTTTACAGGCCGTTTAACCCATCATAAACAAGAAAAAAGTTCGTTTCCAAAGTCATGACATTCAGAGGAGTTGAGATAAAAAAAAAAAAAAAAAAAAAAAAAAAAGAAAATTCAAAAGGAGTTCAAAAAAGATGCGTGAAGATATACAATGCACAAGGCGAATAAAAGTACAATTTTTCTTTTTAACTGAGGTCAGATGAAGCTCGCCGCCTTATTTCAAGGCAGGTGCAAATATACTGAGCAATTCTGAAAGCTAATGGGTTTTTTTTAACTTTGAACAGAGTAAGTTAAGTTTGAGAACTGATGGGTAGCTGCTATAGAACTGTGGGATGTACTTCTTCCGTGCTGTTTTATACTTACAGCAAATGAATAAAAAATGACACACATCTTCTACACTGTTTGTATCACATTGTTTGCATATAGGGTCAATACTAGGTTTGCCATACAGGGAGATTCCATTTAAGGGCAATCTGTTACAACGCAAAAGACATAAAGCTCGTCTGTGTTCATAAGCTGTGAGGTCCCCAATGTAATCAGCTTTCAGTAACTCCGGATGGTAATTACAGTATTCTGGATAAGAAGACATAGAGTCGTGCCACTCTTGACGAAACATGTCTTTCAGTCTGCATGTAAAGACTGAGAAAAATTCTGGTTCGTATCCCACTGACTGTAGTTCCCACACATAGCCAAAACCATGACTGCATAGCAGTTTTCGAACATGACTGACCCAGTTGCTCCTCCCTGACTTATCATGTGAATACAGCATATTGTAACACTGTTTTGGATAACGATCGTCCGGCAAGGATAGTAAGCGACACCAGTATTTGACAACATGTACATAGGCATCTATATAGATTGGGAACCTGCCACATTCACCCAATGCCATATATTCTTTACGTCTCTGCCCACTCCTAACAACATTTTGCATACCTTTATCTGTACTTTTTCGATAGTCTCGTATTTTTTGAATCCCCAAATTTCAGATCCATACAAAAGGATCGGTTTGATTTTTGTATCAAAAATTTTAAATACAGTAATCTGCCGGCAGGTCCTTCAGTCTGAAGAACAAATTTTTTGATACCCGCTACAGCTCTTAGTGCTTTGCCTGACAAATTATTCACACATTTGGTCCAGTTTAGGGTAGAGGAAAAGATTGCCCCCAAATAAGTGTAGCAAGACTCCACCTTGACCTGATTTCCGGCAAAATACCACTTTTCACAGTTTTTGATGAAACCTCCGTTTTTAAAAACAATTACTTTTGTTTTGTCCATATTGACAGTAAGACCCCATTTGTTACAGTATTGTTCGAGACAGTTAATTTTTTTCTGAAGATCAGCTACAGAATCAGACACAAGGGCAATGTCATCAGCGTACATGAGAAGCAGAATACCAATTGGATCAGCAAAAATGTCTATGCCACGAGCCCCACTTGTTGCAAGTTCTACCTGAAGTTCAGATAGAAAAAGGGAGAATAATAGGGGGCTTAAGATACATCCTTGTCGAACGCCGGAAAAGCAGTCAAAGTACTCTGTAATTTTATGACCCACCCGTACTGCGGCTTTCACCTGACCATACATGCTCTCCAATGTTTTGAACATTTTACCATGAATCCCTCGGTGCAGGAGAAGATATAATAATAATTTTTGTCTGTTAAACACTGTCAAAAGCTTTGGAAAAGTCCACGAAAAGAGTGTAAAACCTCCCTCCCTGTTTTGTTAGATATTTCTGTACCATCGATTGCAAAGAGAATATATTGTCTGTGGTACTGTAACCTTTCCTGAAACCAGCTTGTGATTCTGGTATTTTATCGTTTTTTCACAAAAGCGAGTTAATCTGCTGCTCAATATAGAGCAGAAGATCTTACTGATACTATCCAGAAGTGAAATTCCTCGGTAGTTGTCCACCTTTCTGGGGTTCCCTTTCTTATGAAGTGGAAATATCACAGCTTTTGACCAGCTCTCTGGATAAACACCATTTCATTTGGATGAGGTGAATGTTTTTAAATTTATGCCAAAAAAGACTTTGAATTTGTTCCCACGGGCTTCATTTTTTTCCCTCAAAAACGTGTTTGTGATCACTTGTTTTATTTTACACTTTGTTTTTTTTTTACCAAGGTTAAACTCAGCTTTTAAATCAAGATAACAGTACAGATCCCGTCGGCTTTTGTTTTTCTAAATTATTAACTTGGAAAATTCGTTTGTTTCGACACTTCGCTTCTTCACCCACCAAGGTGGTTGTGCACGTGAGTTTCGTACAGCTGTTTTACCAGGCCCGGGCGTGACCTTTTTTTACTACGGCGGTTTGACGAAAGAGAGGAAAAATTCAACCCCCATCACCCTGTCTGCAATGCCGACGTAAAATTTTAAAAATAAAATCACGTTTTCATTCATGAAGTCCGTGAATTATCATATTTTGTTCTTTCCACATAAACCTGACGCCCCTCAAGGTTGACGACCCCTCCCCCCCCCCCTTCCCCTTTAAATTTTCAAAAAAAAAAAGGGACTTTATAACAGGGAAGGGTCAAACCCCGGGTGCGTTTTTAAATATACAATCGAAAACTATATCAAAACAGGTAGAGCTTTAACAATAGTCAACAGTACTTTTCCCCACGACTTCCCGCACGTGATTTTTCCCCTTTCCGTCGCCCCGGGTTCTGACGTTTAGAATTACAACCCTAATCTCTGCAAAGTTAATTAATCTGTGCCCCTAATTATTTGTCCCCTTTTTCTTTGGATTTCCGAACAGAATGGGCATATCAATTAGAAAAACATCAAGACTGTAAAAAACTACATGTTTGTTTTATTTCTGGGTCATTTCAAGGGGGCCCCTATTTAGGGGGTTAAAGTCACCACACGAAAACCGGGCAAATGGATATTGTTGGCAATTTTAGTAAATGTTTTCCAATATATTTAAAACCACTCGTGGGCAAATCGTCGTAAAAACCCCTGAAAGCTCGGGGCAATTACACAAAGCTGCCCGAAAAACAAAAGCAAATTTAACACTGATTTTGTCCCCCTTTAGAAACACACTGTCTTTGCCGCTGCGCCAAGTTCTTCTTTTGCGCTATTGAAATTTTGAACACACACAGAAACTCCACCTTCTGTCTCCGTACGGGCGAAAAATAAACATGAAAAACAGGAAATGCACATTTATTCTTCTTCTTTTCAAGACCAAATTTCTGAAAAAGCAAAAATTTTAAACTTTTCACAAAAAAAATTTAAAAAGACATTTTTCAATTTTGTTGACAAGCCTTGAAAATTCCCAAACCCCTGATTTAACAAACAGATTTGACACTGTCATTTACTGAATTTAAAGTGGCGGGGGGGCAAAAAAGGTCAATGGGTGGTTGGGGCTAAAAGAAGCACCACCTTTCCGAGGGCCCCCTTTGACCCGGGCAGTGACTGTCCTGGTTAATCCGATTGGGGCGGGCCCACACTTCATCTGACTGCTTGCGTTCCACCCGTTTTTTATTGGCAGGGTTACCATGAGACGCCCTCTTCACCAGAGCGTCAAAACGCAGGAACGCGCGCTTCCCCGCCTGTTTGGCCCCTTCGGAACGGGAAGCAGTCTTTGGCGTTTCTCTCTCACCCGGGGGGGGAAGTCCTCGGGGATGGAGACACAGAGCGCCGCTTTTATTTTCTGCTTTCAGTCAGGATGGACTCTTTTCTTTGAAATTTTTCAAAAGAAACGATAAAGGGGGGGGGTGGCTTTTCCTCCTCTCAGCGGTGGGGACGTTCGATTTTTACATCGTCCCTCCTAATTTCTCCTTCAGAAAAGACTT
>JAMYXO010008167.1:0-11177 GCA_033310375.1 Conus canariensis
TGACCATTCAACTGAATACAATTTTTCCCCCGGGATTTTCTCGTGTTGTATTAAACCTTCAGAGGTTTTTTTCCTAAAGAATTTTTAAAATGAAGGCAGTTTTTTTGTAAAGAGGGAGAGATGTGTAATAATTGAGGATCTAGCATAAAGGTTTCAGTGATAAAGGGGAATAGCGTTTTGTTGGAGAAGAAAAATTCTTCCAAATTTATTGCTGGTCGACGGTAAGACATTCAAAGTTAGGGTATGAATCTTTAACAGTTAACTTTTTTTTTCAAAGTATTCAATAATTTAGTTATAAGTTTTCTAAGGGTATTTTTAAAAAAAAAAAACACTCGGAAAAATTTTGGGTTTTTTTAAAAATGAACATAATAACCATTGTAAAAGAATTTTAATACGCTGTAATTTTTATTAGTCTTTCAATCTAAAACTGTAAAAAGCTAATGTCTGAAAAGTCTGTTTTTCAGTGCGGTGTTCAGTAGGGCATTGGGATACAATGTCAAAGGGCCCTAAACAAAAATTTGAAAAAGTAGGCTATGCTTCTCATTTTGATTTGAGGGGGAATAACTGGACAGGGCCCAAGGAAAAAAATGGGGGGGTAACGTACAAAGTTTTTAGTTGGTTGTTACCTCCTGGCGCAGACGTCCCGAGTGCGGGGGGAAAACGGGGGGGAAAATGATGCTGGCAAACTAAGATCTAAGTTCGAATAAAGGGAAAAACAAAGAAATTTTTTTTAATGTAAAGAAACATCATGCTAATTTTTTCCCTAGAAAAAAGAAACAAGACTATCAGCACCCTCTCTCTCTCCGGCTCTACGTCCCTCACTGCCTCTGTCTCTTATTTTTGGTTTTTTCCCTTTTTTGGCGTGCTCGAGCCCGCGCGCGCGCGCGTAAAATTTGGGGATGGTTTTTGGCGCGTGCGCCGTTGTGGCCTATGTTGTTTGTGTTGCGCCGCGCGTGTTGGGGAGGGATGCATCAGGGAATGAGACACTTTTCATTTCCCTCGATGCTATGATTTTTTTTCGTGTAAATCGGAGCTTCCAAAGCCATAACAGCAGCGAATTCAATTAAACAAAAAAAAAACCCCAGTGAATTTCATAGACAACCCCAAAGGGTTTTAGAAAGGAAACGTGAAATGGGGATTTTTTTCAAAATGTTGGGCAGCACGCGATTTTTTTGGGCGCAGCAAAACTTCATAGCCTACCAAAGCGAGTGTCTGGGGCCCAGGCGTCAGTTAAGAAAGGGAAAACACATTTTCCGTTGTTTGTTGTAACAGGAAAACTGGGGGAAAATGCAGCTGCAGACTGGGCCCCCCCCTCCCGACACTTCCGTCAAGAGGCCATTTACAGAAAAGCCCCATACAAATACAATAAAATTTGGTTTGGGGTTTTTTTTACATAAATTTTAAAAAATTACGGTGAAACTCAACATAACCAAATATGGCCGCTACTTCAAAATGGCGGTCAAAATGTTGCCCGAAACGGGGGAAATTGGGAATTTGAAACTACAATCGCCACATTAAATGCCCCAAAATTACCCCCGGGGAACAATAAAAATAATAATATTTTTTTTATTTATTTTTTTTTATTCATTTTTTTGTTGTTGTGTTGCAATTGCTGTTTGGGAGTTTGCGAAAAAAGATCGACAACTATGTTTCTTTTTTCCTTCGGTTTCTTTTTCCTTTTTCTTCTTTTCCTAAAATACTGGTTCACCTCAAAAACGGTAGGTCACCAGCGCGCATGTTAAAAATAAAAAAAAATAACATAAAAATTGCCCCTCATCTTTTTGGCCCCTGGAGCAATTTGGCATCAAGGGGGCGCACTCGATAAAATTTAAAAAGCGGGTTTCATCTGGTTGTGTCTTTTACATTTTGTACCATTTGTACTTTCTTGTCAGCACACGTCGAATGGCAAAGTCTCTGTCTCTGTCTCGTCTGTCTTCTGTCTGCTCTCTCTCTCTCCTCTCTCTCTCTCTCTCTTCTCTCACACACACACAACACAACCCCAAAAAAGCACACCAAACACGCACCCCAAAAACTCTCTCTCCTATACACACGCGCCGCGCGCGCCACACCACCCCAATGCCCCGACGCAGGCACACACAACACCACACACACACCACACCACCACACACACACACACACACTCCACCACACACAGGCTGACAACATTAAAATGGACGGGGAAAAACGATTTGCAAAGCGACCCAACCTGGAACAAACCAACGGGGGGGGAATCTGCTGGTGAACCGTTCGTCTGTGTGTGCCTCCATGTCCCCCCCTTTGAGTTTAGGGAAAGGATGAGAGTTTTATCGTACTTTTCTTTTGTTGTTGTTGTTTTTGCAGGGGGACAGAACTACTTCTCCCCGAGCACACTTGGTATTTGAAACAAAATAAAAAAACCCCCCCCTCCCCACCTCGTCTTTTCTGTTGGTCTGTCTCTCTTCTCTTCTCTTTCTTCTCTCTCTTCTCCTTTCCCCTCTCTCTCTCTCTCCTCCAGGACCGGTGTAAAAAGAATATATTGCTATTTATTACCATTGAAATTTAAAGATTTCAATCCTCTCTCCTTCTCTCTCTTCCCCTCTCCTCTCTCTCTCCTCTCTCCTCTCTCTCCCACACACATACCCACACACCACAACACACACACCACACACAACACACAATTAATAGGAGCACTCCGCGGGGGCTTGTGGAAAAAAGCAGACCCCCATCAAGAAGCAACTGCGATTTTCCATATCTGCCAACCCCCCCCTACTCCTCCCCATCGGCTCACCGGGCTTCAAAAGCCTCCCCTTCCCAAAAGGACCTAACACGTCGACAAGGGGAGGTGCTAAAAACACCCTTTTGGGAGAGGAGGTGGGGCAATAGGACTATCGGAACACCCCCAACCCCCCCCAGCTGGGCCCTACTTTTTTCCCATCGTATTTACAGCAAAATCCCCGCGCCCCCCATATTTTGGGTCATGCCCCGCGTTGAGCGAGCAACGGCTGCAAGGGAAGAGGGGGGGAGCCAGACATGAAGTCGCCTTGTCATAATTTGAAGTTACAAGTTTTTTTTTATAAAAACGTCCTTTTTTTTTTCCTTTTTTTAATTTTTAAATCTCTCTCTCTCTCCCCCTCTCTCTCTCTCTCTTCTCTCTCTCCCCCCTCTCCTCCTCTCTCTTCTCTCTCTCTTGTTTTTTTTTCATTTTTACCACACACACACACACACAACACACACACCAAAAACAACACACACACACCTGGTGATAGTGACGTTGTGTGTGTGTTGTGTGTTGGGGGGGGGGGGTGTGTGGTTTTGTGTAAAAACGATAGTGCATGTATTGGAAGAGTTCGGAGACATAGGGGTTTCCAAACAAACCCCCACGTGAGCCCGGGGTCATGTGCGGTGATGTGTTGTGGGGGCGCGGCGCGCTCTGCAGGAAAGGTGCCTACTGCAGGGTTGCATGCCCCAAAGGTGGGTATTATTGCCGTAGATGAGAGTTGGGCTTTACGTTTGTGTAATTGATTGATGTCTCTACCGGGAGGAAAATTGAAAAAATGATCTGTGGTCATTATTTGTCAAATTAAAGCCCCACCCCCGAAAAGAAGAAAGCGTGATAAAAAAATGTTTACGCCGATTCGTGAAATAAAAAACAAAAAAAAAAACATCCACACTCTGTACACTGTAATTAAAACCAAATTCCCCCGGAAATTGGCAGGGTGTAATCTAAAAAGTGCAAATTAAAAAAAAAAATGAACGGTATGGGGGCACCCAAGAAAAAAAGTGAAAAAAAAGGGAAAACATTGAAACGATAAAAACTGAGAGACAAAAAGAAGAAAGAAGGAAAAAGGCGGAAAAAAATGTTCAAACCCAAGTACTGACAAATGGAAAAGAATACATTAGCTGACCATAACACGACAGCACCCCAAAAAGGGCGATGTTGTGGAAACGCATATATGTATCCCATACCTTCCAAACCATGTACCATCGTCTCACACAAAACACCACACACACACACACCACACCCCACACACACACACACACCCCAATGCCTATTGCTTGTACTAACCATTTTCCCAAAAGGGTCAAAATGCCAAAACGCATTAATGCTCATTACGACAGGACTAGGGCCCCTGTTTTAAACGCCTGGGGTAATTTTGGGATTGTGGGTTTTAAATCTGACTGTCACCGGCTGAAATTCCAATCCCGTGGACCCCCCACGCTCACCCAAAACTGGGTCAAACGTTTTTTCAAAATCGCCCTCTCCCGCCAGCTCCTCCCGGGGTTTGCCTTTTGGGCTCGTATGGTCGAACCCCTTTTCAAAAAAACGATTTTCAAATTTTTTTAAATTTCATTATCAAAAAAAACAGTTATGCATCTGGTTGGGGTTTGGTTTGGGTTGGGTTTGGGTGGTTGGTTGGTGGGTTGGGGGGGGGTTTGGTTGGTTGAATGGGTTGGGGATTTTCGACCGAAATCTGATTTGGATCATGAAAATTTTTGAAAGGTTGAGGTTTCCCGTCCCATCCGCGCCAAAATTTAAAAATTTTTTTTCGCTGCCCTTATTACGTGCGCTGTTTTGGTGCCAACCTTTTTTTTTGACGGGCACCTTTTTTTCCTTTCTCTTGATATGTTTAAACCGGCATCAGGGTACACTAGGGGGGGTGTGGGCGTTACAACTGGGCCATAACTGACACAGTAAGGGGAAAGTGGACTTTAACGAACGCATTTTAAACCCCTTGCAGTTAAAGGGGATTTTATGGGGGGACTCTGCTGATTTCTCCCTATGCTAGCCCCCCCGCAAACTGGGAAACCCCAACTCTTTACTTTATAAACACCGGATGCGAATCTGGGCTTATGCCACCATACCCTCAAGCGACTATGACTTTTCGTGTTTTTAACGTGTAGGCTCCTCTCTCTCTCTCTCTCTCCCTTCCTCCTCTCTCTTCCCCAGCAGTATATCATTTTTAAGTTTTGATGCGGCCTCTGTCTGCTGTCTGTTTTCGTTTCGCTGTCTGTTTGTTCCTCTCTTGTTCTCTCTCTGTTTTGCTGCTGTCCTCCCTCTGTCTTCGTCTTCGTCTGTCTGTCCCCCTCTCTCTCTCTCTCTCTCTCTCTCTCTGATGTGCGGATTTTTTTTCTTTAAACATTACCACTCACTCAAACAATATGTGTTTAGCTTTTCTCTTTTTCTCTAACTCCGTGGGGACCAGGTGGGGGTTCCATATAGAGGAAATTTCACCAGGTTCCTCCGTTCTGTCGTTTTATGCAAGGCCTGGGTTTTTTCAAAGGGTTTCACTGCCCATTCTGCAATTTTATGTGTGTGTATGGGGTTTGTGTGGTGGTGGTGTGTTGTGGGGGTGTGTGTTGTGTGTGTGTGTGTGTGTGTGTGGGGAAGAGAGAGGGAGGGAGAGAGAGGTGTGTTTGGGGTTGGGGTGTGTGTGTGTTGTGGTGAATGTGGAGAGAGTGCGTGCGTGTGTGTGTGTGTGGGGTGGTGGTGTGTGTGTGTGTGTGTGTGGTGTGTTGTGAGAGAGAGAGAGGGGGAAGAGGAGGGGAGGTGTTGTGTGTTTGTGTGGTGTGTGGGTTGGGGGGGTGTGTGTGTGTGTGTGTGTGTGTGTCCCCTCTCTCGCTAAAGAACCCCCCGAAAGATTTTTTTAAAATGACAAAGCCAGTGGATTTTTGTTCGTGCCAACCCAACGAAGTTTTCTCTCAACATTTGATGAAATCAATTTCGTAGGGTCAATGTTTGCTTGAATTTACGCGCTTGTTCAAACCTGATATGATCAAAAAACCTGGTGTGTAGAAGCTTTGCAGAATACCATCTTTCGGACCGCTGTGAAAGCTCATGTATCAAAAGATATACCCAGAAAGCTGGGTTAAAAACCCAATATACACGGATCCTAAGTTTGTGGTCATGGAGATGATTACGGGCGTTTTTATCCAGGTTTCAGGCCTCTAATTCAAACCACTAAAAATAAAAATCCCCCCAAAAGATCCCCTTTAAAAGGATGTCTTTCTACATTTTCTTTAACGGGATTTAATTTTCAGCCATGAATTGTCTTCTTTGTTTTTTTTTTGGGGGGAATTTTGCTTTCCAAATAACAAAGCCTTAGAAAAGTCCCGGGGGAGGATTATTTTAAATTTGAGGGGGGGAAATTTTTCCTTACAAGGTTTTTCGAAAAAAAATTGCTTCCAAATGAACAAATGCCTTAAAAAAGCCCGGGGGTAAAACTTTACAGGGGGGTCCGAAACACGGGCCTCAAAACCAAGAGGCTTCTTCACGTGGGCCCGGGTTTTGTCAAATAGTTAGGTCCAGCTTTTCACCATGGAGGCCCAGGGGGGAAGGGAGGAGGCCGGCTTCCTTTTTTCAAAGGCCCCTCCCCGAGGACTCCCAGTCGGGGGGGAGAGACACGGGGCCTAATGGGCCCAAACTGTTCCGCGTGAAACCCCACCACTGCCCCCCCCCGGGGAATAAGTGTGGGCTTTAGACGTCGGCTGTTAATTGCGTGGAAAACCCGGAGACGGGTGCCAAGCCGGCGGCACGTTGACAAAACGAAAGGTAAAAAGGGTAGGGAAGGGCTCTTGAGGGGTTCAAAAATTGAAGGGGTTTCAGTTTGAATTTTTTTTTGAATGACCGTGCGTGCGCATGTGCCTCCCCCCTTTCCCTCCCCCCCCCTCTCCTCTCTCTCTTACAAACCACACACACAACCACCCCCACACCCAAAAACACACACATCCTCCACCAACCCCCCTCCCCACCCACATCCCCACAAAAAAACATCACCCCCCCCTCCAAAAACACCCTCTCACACGGAGAGAGAGAGAGAGAGAGAGAGAGAGAGAGAGAAGAATCGCTTTTTTGTTTTTAATTTCCTTGTTTAGGCTCTTGTTTTTTTTTTTTCCTTGTTGTTTCGGCCCCTTCTGAATGGGTGACTTTTTGAGGTTTAAGCGGATCGAGGGCTTCGAAGCTTTTTTTTTTTTTTTTTTTCAAGGTTTTCCCTCCCTCCCCCACCCCCCACCCCCCCCCCCCACTCCCCCGCCACCCCTTGTTATTTCAATTAGACTCCATTCCCCTGAACGTGGGACCGATTTTCGTGAAAACAATGTTTAAAAGTTTGTCAGTGCCTGTAAATTCGACCCACTTTTCCACCCTTTCAAATTCAGCTGGGAGTTTTTCCACCCTTTCCCCTGGGCAATTGGCCCACTCAAATCGAGTTCACATGGCAACAAGCAACACTACACACATCCCCTTTTTTCGGGTGGGTGTGAACCAACCCCCAAAAGAGGGCCTCTGAAACCCAGTAAAAACCCCCTGAAGTGCAAGCGCAAAATTTTCTTCTTTTTTTTTAAAATGTTGTTATTTGTCGGCATTACATTTTACCACACTCGTTTAAACCCCTTTCGGGTAATTTTAGCTTTTTACCTCAGGAGTTAAAAAAGTTGGGTTATTGTGTGACATATTCGACCACATTTTTGGGGGATGTCATGTAAAATTTTCTTTTTATTTTTTTTATCAAAATTTGCTCTCCGTGCCCCCATACGTGTTCACGTTTACGTTTCCGCAAGATATTGGCCTACCTAATACCCGTATTTCTTTCTGTCTTCCCCATAACAAACCCCAACCCCTACCGACTAAGTCGGAACCGGCCCTTTTTTTGGGGTGTAACTCACTAAAAATGGGTTTTTCCCTGATACATTGTCATGATGTACAGTTGTCCTGCCCGCCCCGCCTCGTACAGCCCTCTCTGCCTCGTTCGGTTCCCACTCGGTGTCGTTACATAGTCAATTCCCCCCACCTTTGGGGGTTGGTTCCTTCATGATGAACGTTTTTTATTTAATCGACGAGCTGAAAACTAAATCCAGCTGTCGGATCTTTCCAGTTTTCAGTTTCTTGCCACACCCCCGTTTTTTTTTTTAGGTCGGGGCCCTTTCAGTTTAACCGTTGTTAGGGTTATCTATTTGGGTCTTTCCCTTTCTTTTTTTAAAACCCCGACTGTCATCATTTCTGCTTAACCTTTGATTCTTCTCAAAATGATGACGATGACGAGAGAGGTTGAGCTGTTGATGATGATATGATGTGATATGAGACATGTGATGATGGGATACACGACGCGACGCGACGACGAACGACGACGACGACGGATGAGATGATGATGATGAGATGGATGGTGTGTTGTGTGTGGTGGGGTGCGCGGCGCGCGCGCGCGGTTTGGTGTGTGCGCGTGCGTGCGAGCGTGTTTTGTGTGTGTGTGTGTTTGGGCGGTTGAAAGCTCTTTTAACCTTCAACCCTGGGAAGACCTCTCGTCCATAGTTCCGCCGCCTCAGTCAAGACCCACGGGGTTTGGGCCAGCCCCGGGCACGGGAATACCATTCGGCCAGCTGTACTTCAGTTTCAGGGGGACTCTAAAATTTCCCCCTTTTAATTTGATTTTGATGACAAATGTTTTCATCAAAAACAGTACATGCTGCCCCTTGCCGCTGTCCCCTGAAAATAAACGGGGGAAACCCAACCCCAAAGGTAAAAATAACAAACTGATTTTTACATACACGCACGCGCGCGCGCGCGTCGCACACACACACACACTCACACACACAACCAAAACCACACACCACACACAACACACACACACAAAACGTGTGTGTGTGTGTGTGTGTGGTTTTTGGTGTGTGTGTGTGTTGTTGAAGCGATCTGTAAGTGAAGACGGGGGAAACTTATGGACGGAAGGAGCTGAGGGTTTAAAATCTCTCTCTCTCTCTCTCTCCCCCTTTCGCTCTCTCTCTCTCTCTCTCCCACACACACACACCACACACACACACACACACACACACACACCACCACACTTTGAAATCGCCCCTTCTCCTCCCCCTCTCTCTCTCTTCTCTCTCTCTCTCCTCTCTGTCTCTCTCTGAAAACACACAACCACACACACCCACACACACACCCACCACATCACACACACACAAACACACGGGTTGAAATCGCGCACCACGTCTAATATACATGATTTTGTGAACAGACAAAAGATAAAGAACTCAAAAACTACACGCACACTTACCTTCTTTCTCTCTCCCCCTTTTTTTCCCCCGCTGCTTCACACACACACCACACACACACCACAACAAAACAACACACACAACAACCACCACACACACACACTACAACCACTATATGTATATACACATACGCGCGCGCGCACAGACACACACCACACACAACACACACACAAACAGGGGGAGAGAGAGAAAAGAGGGGGGAGAGAGGAGAGAGAACAGAAAGAGAACGGTCTTATCCAGCGACCGGGGCGGACAGACAGGTCGGTCAATAAAAGTACAGGGCCCGGCTTTTCCCCAGCCGTAACTTACTTTTCCGTTTTACGGCCCCGCTTTCTTTTTCTTGGCCTTCATCGGTCATTCCCCCCCGTCTGCTAACCACAAGCCGCCATTTTTTTCCTCCGGGCCTCATCGCTGACCCTTTCCCCCAAACTGACCCTGAATGACCGCCCCCCCCGCCCGGGCCCAAGCATACTTCATAAACCTGGGACTGCGAAAAAAAACTTAGTTACGCCCCTTCCCCTTGCTTTTTTTTGGTAGGTAGAACAATGTTTGCATGGGGAAAGTGTTTGCTTGCGAACATAAAATTCCCTGCGTTTTCCCTTGTTGTAAATACAATGTGTGTTTCGACTGATTCGGTTTGCCTGTGCTGTAAAAATAGTTTTTTGGTCTTGAATACGTTGAAGGGAAAGGTGTTTACTTTTTTAAAAAAGACTGGAATAGTACATTAGTTTTTCCTCATGTTGTTTTGACATTGCTTTTTAAAAAGTTTCTGTTGAATCAAGGAGCAGCGGCGCAGATGCACAAAATGCAATTCCACCCCTTCCACTTCCCAATCCCCCCCACAATACACACACCACACACACCAACACACCACACAACACCCACACCCCCACACAAGCATAAACAAACACACACCCCAGACGCACACACACACACCACACACACACACACACACACCAAAACACACAACACACACACACACACATCCATACCCCGGAATACTCCCTCTGTGTCGTGTTCTCGTCCCTCTCCTCTCTCTCTCTCCTTTCCCCTCTCTTCTCTCTCCGCACACGTACACAGCAGACAGACAACACACACCACACACACACCAAAAGCAGTTCTCTCTCTCTCTCTCTCTCTCTCCTCTCTCTCTCCTCTTAGCTTTTAAAGGGTTCTCTCTCTCTTCTTCTCTCTCCTTCTCTCTTCCCCCCCTCTCCCTCCCTCCCCTTTCCCTCTTCTTTTTCTTAAAAAGGCTCTTTGCGTGAAAAAATCTGGCTTTTTGGGGCCCCTTGTCTCTTTGGGTCGCTTGAATTTATTCTTAGGTTTTATTGCTCGATGGGGCTTTTCCCATGGTCATATTTGGTTTAGTCCCCCCCCCCCCCCCCCCACCCCCAACAAAGGGGGTGCCTCTGATCCTTTCATCCTCTCTCTCCTCTCTCCCCTCTCCTCCCCCCCCCCCCCAACCCCACCTCCCCTTTTCTCACCATCTCTTCTTCTTCTTCTCTCTCTCCTCTCCTTTTCCTCTCCCCCACCCATCCTCTCCCCCCTCCGCCGGGTCCCCCGCCGGCCCCCCTACTCAAAACCTCCCTCCACCCCCCCAAACCGTTTTCCCTTAATTTTTCCCTATATTCTCCCTTTCCCCCCTTGTGCCCATCCCCGCCCCCGGGGGTTTTTCGGTTTTCCTCCCTCCTCGCTTTCCCCCTTCATCCCCTTCTCGGGCCAACCCGTCCCTTTTCCCCCAGGGGGCCCCTTGGTCCCTTCCCATTTCCCTCCAAAACAGGTTTTTTCCCCCCTCCCCTCCATGGTTGGGGGGGCCTTAACCCCCCCCCCCCTCTCCCCCTCCTCCCCCTCACGCCCCCTTTTCCCCCCCCTCCTTCCCCCTCTCCCCCCCCCCCTTCTATGTCCCCCCACCCCCTCTCTCCCCCCCACCCCCCTTTCTCCTGGCTCGATTTTCAAGCGTTTGCTTACTTTCGTGGGAATTCCCTTTTTATTTTTTTTTTCCCCGGGGGAAAAGGGAGGCTCGCTTTTTCCCTTATGATAAATTTTCTTTTATCAAAAAAGGGTTTTTTTCAGGCTTTTGTTTTGGGCTGTTGGTTTCCCACCCTTTTGTCGGCCCTCCCTCTTTCTCTCCCCTCTGCTCCCCTCTTTTTATC